>JBAFTB010000023.1:2377945-2389598 GCA_037177355.1 Melanotaenia trifasciata
AGACCCAATCCTGAGGCCACCGAACCGGATCCCCTCCACACCTCGGCTGCGCCTAGAAATTCTGTCCATAAAAGTTAATTAATCTAAATAACTTCTAACTTATTAAATCACAGCTAACACTCACACAATGTTCTCCCCAGATGAATAAAAAGAAAGTTGTTTTATCTGTAACAACAAAACATTTAAACAGTTTGTAAACATAAACAATATTATTAACACAGGAAATGAAGAAATTTGGTCCGAGGACTTACTCGTATGAGGAGGTACAACACAAATTAGGTCATTTAATTTGGTAAACATCATTTCTCCATTCTGTTTTATTTAAATCTCTTTTATGATTCCCTTTGGTTTCATGGCATTAAAAAAACCTGAAAAAAACTAAAAAAAAACCTGAAAAAACAGAAAAAACCAGGAAATGAAAATAATTCTGAAAAGCTCCAATTACCCCCTTTTCAATCCAGTGGCCCAACTGGTTTGGGTCTGGTCCTAGAGCTTATTCTAAATTGGTTCCAGCTATGAGCCGGTTTGGTTTTCCACAACAACAATGATGATACATGCTGGATACATAAACCCTGTTTAATCAGGATCTATTAACTCCAGCTGACTTTGATAACAGCAAAAGGATTCATTGATAACATGTAAATGATGAGTCTTCCTCATGCCCCAGAGTAAGCCACGGAGTTCCTCAGGGTTCTGTACTCTGCTGTCAGTTCCCAAGACATAACACTGACGTAACGTAACACAAACATAGAAGAGTCTGCACCCACAATCCAGCAAATCAATGGCATCACTGCTGAAAACATCTGTTCTCGCAGCACCTTTGTAACTTTTGGGTGCTGAAAACTTAATTAAAGGGACAAATAAAAGATCTGCAAAATGCAACATCTGTGGTTAAAAAAAATCCAGGATCCACCACATTCACCTTCATCCACTTTAAAACATCTGGAGACGTTAGTCACTGTAATATAAAGCTAATTTTAGCATCTATGTTAGCAGCATTATTAACATTAGCTTGTTATACTGTCATACTAAAACAATATTAACTTCATTATATTGGCTTCACTGAGTGTGTTCAGAAACAGAATGAGACCTTTACTGAACAGTTTCCATAACCTGTGACTTTGCCATGATGACGTTAAACTGGGACCAAACTGAGAACAATGCCGTTTTACTGGGTCGGTTTATTAGAAAAGTCCAGCTGTTGCAGATTTAGGAATGTAAGGAATATTTATTGGACCTGAAAGTACTGGATCTAAAATAATTAATATATTTGTTTGTTTGTTTGTTTGTTTATAGAGTGCAACTAAAGTACAGCAAATTGACCCTCCTCTCTAGTTTCAAAGAAAAACGCTCTGGACTGCAGTATTAGTAGTATTAGTAGTACAGAAATTTTCTCTGTGGGTCCAGATGGATTTTGGTTCACATTAAAAGCTCTTTGATAAGTTAGGTTAAGAACCTGTTTACTAATCTGAGTAAATTTCCACGTTCATTTACAGGTTTTCTGAATTCAGTAAAGGAAAGAAATCATCCAGAGGAGAGGCACAGAGCTTTGGTCAGTTTATGCTAAAGATCAGGGCTGTTATGAAATGTAAAGGCTGAAAGCAGATTTTGAATTTCTTGCATGTTATAATTCATCTTCTAAGCAGACCAGAGGGCAGGTGTCACATGGCAGACTTACAACTTGACTTGGACTTGCAAACAGGACGTGTGAACATCTCTGGATATACCTTTTTTTTTTCCAGTACGACAGATAGAAACGTTGGAGTTATTCTGGACCAGGATCCTCTGACTCACATATAAAACAAGGTTTTTAAACCACCTTCTTTTACCTACGTAATATTCTCATAATGAGAAGGATCCTGTCTCAGAGTGATGCAGAAAACTAATCCATGGATTTATTACTTCCAGACTGGATGACTGTAATTCCTGGTTATTATTGTTCTGTCCAAGAAATGTTCTGAAAAGTCTCCATCTGATCCAAAAGGGTTCTGAAAAGAATCAACAGAAATCATATTTCTCCAATTTTATCTTCCCTTTATCACCTTCATGTTAAATCCAGAATAGAATTAAATTATTCTCCTCACATATCAAACTCTTAGTGACCAAGAGCCATTGGTTCTTGAAGATCTCAGAGCTCCAGATTTTCCCATCAGACCACTTCACTCTCAGACTGCAGGTTTGCTTGTGATTCCTGGAGGTTCTAAAAGTAGAATGGGAGGCAGAACCTTCAGCTATTAGACCCTCTCTGTGCAACCAGAGAGGGTCTAAATTTGGCTTCAGGAAGCTAAATATCATAGCAGGTCTGGCTTGGTGACCCTGATCCATCCTAAAGTCCTGCTGCTGGAGGCCGAGGCTGCTGGGGGGGCGTCCCATGATGCATTGGGCTCCTCTCTGCTGGGGGACGTCCCATGATGCACTAGGCTCCTCTCTGCTGGGGGACATCCCATGATGCACTAGGCTCCTCTCTGCTGGGGGACATCCCATGATGCACTGGGCTCCTCTCTGCTAGGGGACGTCCCATGATGCACTGGGCTCCTCTCTGCTCTCTTTACTCTCCATGTATAAATATCTAACGTTGTTGTCATTCATTTGTGTTTCTCTGGATCAGTTATGCTGCTTGTTTACGCCTCTTTCCCATCCTCTCCACTTCCAACCAGTCCAGGAACATGGTTGTTCTTCCTGGTTGTGGTTCTGGTTCTGATGGAGGTTTTCTTCTCCACTGTTTCCTCGTGCAGCTCAGGATGCAGAATAGAATCAAAAAGCAGATTTGATCCAATCTTTTGGCTTCCTTAGCTGGGTCGTTATTTTTATTAATTGGTTTATAAACACAGTTATTTGAATAAAAATTACAATTTATATATAATTTGTATTTATTATTTACAAATTGTTTTAAAATGTTAATCCAATAATGGATTTGTTTGAATATGTTTCTGTCATCTTGATAATGTTTGTTCTTTAGCCATCAGTTATTCTAACGTAGCCACAAATTGGGTGATTATAATCAGACTACAATGACTTGGACTGTCCTATACAAATGAAACTGAATTGAATTGAACTGATTTTAATTTAATTTAATTTAATTTAATTTAAGTCTCCTGCAGTCTAAAGGCATGGTATACACTACAGGATAATTGGTCCAATTTTTGTCCCGATCTCCCCGTTAAGATCAAAGCCAGCTGGGCCTGATTGTCGGATGTTTGCATACAACACCGTGTCCGATTTTCTTGTGTTGTGGGGCGTGTTAAGAGAGATTTTGTCAGACACTCTACATATCCTGTAGTGTGGGGGGTGCTCTGGGATCAGCTGAGCAAGCTGTGTGTAATTCACATCATGTACAAAAATGAACATGAACAAAGGACAATCAAGATGAGAGCTGACTCAGTCGACTGACGGAAGAGGGAGTAAAACTCAGGAAAACATGCCCCTCGTCTAGAGATCAAGGTGTTCTGGTGAACAAATGTTGTTGTTATAGTAACACAACATATTTTTGGCAATAATGTCTGTCGTTGTAATTTTGTATTTATGTATAATGAGAATAAACATTGATAATGTGAAGAGTAATCAGATTACTCGTTACTGAAAGAGGGGAACGTTGTTGGTAATGTTTCATTACTGTAACAGTCTTGTTTTTCTCTTTTGTGTGTTGTTTTGGAGAGGAGGCTGAAAACAACCATCACTGCTTCTTCCTGTTCATCCGCCATGTTTGTTTACCCTGACGTCTCACTTGACTACGCCAGATCTGGAATGCTGTACATGAACATCCTGATACTTTGCTGAAAAATCGGTCAGTGCACGGAGTGCACACACACACACACACACACACTATAAGATCAGAAGAGAGGGATATTGTACGATCTGTCTGTTGTTGTCAGTGCGTGGCTTCTAAATCTGCTAAGAAGAATCCTGTCATGACTGCCAGAATCTCCAAATTACAGAATCTTTCTGGTAATAAATTTGAAGCAGCAAAATTCATATGGACCCACGGAGAAAATTTTTCTACTACTAATACTACTAATACTGCAGGAGAGGAGGGTCAATTTGCTGTACTTTAGTTGCACTTTATAAACAAACAAACCAGAAAAGGGCAACAGGTTTCCGAGGAACTGCCACACAGACAGGTGGGAGTAAAGAAATCCCAGCTTTCCAAAATTCCCAGATTCTTCCTGAAAACGGAGAATCAGGAAGACTTGGTTTCATTAGCACATCTAATACAGTGATGTTAAAATTCAACAACAAAATAATCCTGAGCAGTTTCTCTTGAAGTGTCTCAGCTGTGTTTGCTCTTTGGTTCTTTTACCCTTTTAGTTAAAAAGTGTAAATAATGACTGATAACTGCTGTGTGTCTGCATTAGAGGATCGGGTTTAGGACTTAATGCAACCATGTTCACCGTCTCCTCTCTCTTTTCATTCTCTTGGTGTCTCTCTCTCACTCTCCCTCCTGTATCATCTTTCATTATGTGCAGAAAGCACACACACATATATCTTCCCTCTTTTCCAGGAATAGTGGAGCATAACTTCCTGGTTGTGGAGTAATCTGACCTGTCTGGCCAGACTGTTTTTAGTAACGGACGGAGAAGGCAGAAGATTTAATTTAATGCTCCAGAATCACAGAATCAGTTCACTGTATTTCTTTCTAAGTGGAAAAAAATGGTTCCACCACAAGTTGAGCTAAATATCTGGGCAGAGAGTTGTATACTTTAAGTCTGATATCCCTACATAGAACCTGGTTAAAGTAAGGAAGAGTAGGTGCAGGAGGAGATGAGAGAAAATGGCTGGAGTTGTAAAATTTGGGTCACAAGTGTTGCCAGATCCTGATGAATGTGATGCTGACATACCCATTGATTTTCAGCAACTACAAGAGCAGGATGAGTTGCTGAAAGAGGCCTTTAGACAAGCGGTTTCGGCTCCGGAGGGTAAGGCTACCAATAACCAGGTAGGGGAAGGTTATACTCTTCGGGAGGGATGTCTGCATAGTCTGAAACAGAGAAGCTAGTGGTACCTCAAGTTCTGTGGGATCAGGTTCTGATTGTAGGTCATAATTTCCTGTGGGCGGGGCATTACTAGGGGGTTTAAAAAGATCTATGACAGGATTTTTAGCCGGTTTTACTGGCTGAGTCTTTATACAGCAGTGCACAATTACTGCCAGTCATGTTCGGTGTGTCAGTTAACAGGAGGCAAAAATGTTCCGAAGTGCAGCCACTTCCCATATCGATGTCCCTTTTAGTAGAACAGCAATGGACATCACTGGTCCACTGGAAAGAACACGGGCAGGTAATTAGTTAATTCTAGTGGTGTTTGACTACAGTACTCACTACCCTGAAGCTATACCTTCTTAGAGACATCACAGCCAAGCAGATAGCTTATGCACTACTTCAGCTGTTCTCCAGAGAAGGAATCCCCTCAGAAACACTGACCGACCAGGGAACTAATCTTTTATCAAACATACTTAAGCAGGTTTATAAGTTGTCAGTAATAAAGAGTATAAGGACCATGCCCTACCACCCCCAGACTGATGGTCTAGTGGAAAGGTATAACAGAATCTTAAAGAGCATGTTGAAGAAGGTTTCCACTATCAGTGGAAAAGACTGGGACAGGTGGCTGCCTTTTCTTCTTGTTGTATATCAAGAGGTGGCATTGGAACTTTTGGCAAGTGAGAGGTCCTCTAGATGTACTCCAGGAGTCGTGGACATGCAATAATGGAGGAACTGCAACTGATGTTGAGAATGGAGAAGGCTACAAAGTTGGTGAGGGAACATATAAATATATATATATAATATATATATAAACACACTGCTCAAAAAAATAATGGGAACACTTAACAAACACAATGTAACTTCAAGTCAGTCACACTTGTGTGAAATCAAACTGTCCACTAAGGAAGAAACACTGACTAACAATCAGTTCCACATACTGTTGTGTAAATGGAAAGACAACAGGTGGAAATTACAGGCAGTTAGCAAGACACCACCAATAAAGGAGGGTCTGTCAGCGTAGTGTCCAGAGCACGGAGGCGCTCCCAGAAGACAGGCCAGTACATCAGGAGACCTGGAGGAGGCCGTTGGAGGCAGCAACCCAGCAGCAGGACGCTACCTCCACCTTTGTGCAGGGAGGAACAGGAGGAGCACTGCCAGAGCCCTGCAACATGACCTCCAGCAGGCCACAAATGTGCATGTGTCTGCTCAAACGGTCAGAAACAGACATGAGGGTGGTAGGAGGACCTGACGTGCACAGGTGGGGGTTGTGCTTACAGCCCAACACATTGCAGGACGTTTGCCGTTTACCAGAGAAAACACCAAGATTGGTAACTTGGCCAGTGGCGCCCTGTTTTCTTCACAGATGAAAGCAGGTTCACACTGAACACGTGAGACAGACGTGAAGTCTGGAGACGCCGTGGAGAACGTGCTGCTGCCTGCAACGTCCTCCAGCAGTTAAATGGTTTTAATACTTCTTTTTCCTCTTTTGGGTGATTTTTTGAGTCAGCTAAATAGTAAATATTTGCATCTTTTCTGCGCAGAGGTTTCAGTTGCAAGATTTACATTCAGCATCAATAATTAATCAAGTGTCCTGAGATGAAAGTATTTAATTTATTCATGAAACATTCTTTCATTTCATTCATTTAATTCTTTCAATGTTTATTTTTAATGATTTTTCTTAAAGAATAATACTCTCTTCTAATGAAGCAACATTTACTGTTTACCAGTTTGCTGTGTTAAATGAGGCGGCTAAGCGGCTTTTTCCTGACCTGGAAAGATTTCATTCACAAGGCTGTGATTCACTTTAGATAAGTTTAAGTCCCTTATTTTTCTTGATTTATGATTTTGTAAATGTTTTCCCGGGATTAGGATTGAATGTGTTTGCCTTTTCCAACTTCTGTGTTGTTTACTGTTTAAATGGATATTTAGTTTTATTTCAGTACTACGCAGTCTCTTCCCAGCAGCAGATGTTGGCCGGATCTCGCTGATTTGGAGAATCAGGGAGGGTTTCCTGACGGGCGAGCCAAGCTAAGAGCTACACAGGTGATGGTTATGAGAAGAGCACATTTTCACCATCTGAAACAACTGAAGCTGCAAATTTCAAGACCAGTAGAAATAATTAGTTTTGCATTTATTACACACACTAACATGTTCTAAGTTGCAGCAGCGATACAACCTGTTCAGCAGTAAAAAGTATTTATTTGTCCCAGACAGAAAAAAAAAATCAGCGTTCCGTGATACAGCAGCAGTTTGCATTGAGTCGCTTTTATCACGGTTGAATGTAAAGTGTTGATGTTGACGTGTTGACTGATCACTGGCCACGTTCCTCACAAGTGTCAGTGTAGCTGATGCATTATTTTCAGTCTTTGCCTTTTTTTCGTGTTTTTTTATATATTTCTACACAAACTTGGAAATTAGTCCACAAGACATTTAAAGAATCAAGTCTGATTTAGGGAACTTTTTTTTACCACAGACCCGACTGAATGGCGTTAAAGTTACACGACTTCTTTAAATATTCGACTAAGAAATCATGTTCAAGCTACAGGTGAAAACTGGGTAACCTGGACAGGATTAAATGAATTATAACATGGTTCATTTGTATTAAGGCCACTAAAGTATATCATGTTCAATAAACACAGTTTTTATAAGAACATTTTACTATGAATAGTTAAACAAGTGATGCTTCATTGGGTAAAGGAAGGAAATCATGTGGTTTTATACGATTATGTGGGATCGATGTACACATTAAAGTCAAAGAATGTTTCTTCAGTGCAGGTTTTTATGTCCTCATATTTTCACACAACTGTAAAAACTAAGTGTGACCCTGTGACCTCTCTCCACAGCTCAGACAGATATGTGGGTGTCATTTAATCTTCTTCTTGTTCAGGTCTGCTCCTGCAGACTTCCTGCCCACTCTTCTGCCTCTCTCCTTTCAGCCCTCACTGATGATTAACCTCCCTCGTTGTCGCTCGCCCACATCTCTTGTCCTTTTTTGTGCTGGCAGCAGGATGGCAGCGCGTTCGCTGTCAGGCTCTTCAGGAAAGCCGTGGAGGAGAGAAATTAATGACGGCTTCATTGGAGCCACTTATAACGGGTGAGGAGAAGAATGTAAATAACATACCTGGTGAGGAGACATTTGTTCCAGACAGGAAATCTTTTTCTTTTCTTTTGAGTTAAGTAGTGCAAAGAAATTGTAAGAAAAAAGTAGAAAGAAAGTCATGTTATTATTCAGAAATGTTTCAAGAGTAAAGTATAATACAATCCAGCCTTGAGTTCACAAGCAGGGCATTGTTTCTGTCTGCCCAGCTTCTTGTTCTGCAAGACTGGCAGGGTCCAGCTAACCAGAAGGCTTCCTGTCTAACTTAACTTCATTGCTTTAACTGATCAGCTCTCTCATTCAATTAGGAAACACTCACACTGGTGGAGCCTCACAGTCACCCATCAGAAATCTATGGCTGCCCAAACCAATTGGTAAATTGTGGGCTCACTCCTGGGCCCATGTGATGGGGCTGTTAGGTCAATACGGACCTTTGAATCTACAGAGATTCCCTCCGTCCTGCAGGGAGAATGTGCAAAGAAAAGATAAAGTTAAATCAATAATCTTTAAAGCAATGATCAGTGTTAGTAAAGGAAGGGTGGTGCAGAGGGAAGAGTTGATGAGCGCTGAAGATACATCACAACACAGCACAACCTATTTCTGCTTGGTATTGGACTAGTGGGTAAATATGTTGTTGTTTGTTGCAGTCGACCTCCCACCCTGCTGTGGCAGAACAGTTGTTTCCAAACGACTGTTGGCATGGAGACCATTTATTCTATAAAGGATCATTTGACATTAGTATCTTTGTACATAGTTTAATAAACTGTTTTCAGGTGCTCCAAAATGAGAAAGAACATCTGTAAAATAAGCATGAAGGTTTCCTCCTCAACATCCAGCTCATCTCTGCTCCAGACAAGTTTCTAAACCTGCTGGTCGTTCCTTTTCTTCCCAGCCAGCCACACTTCAGATGCCAGCTCTGTTCCACAGATCATTTATTCTGATCCTAAAATCTGATAGTTTTTACTGAAGACAGCTTTCCTTTTATATCTGAATCATATTTACTATATAAAGAAACCGACTTTAAGGTAATAATGCTTATTTCTGTACCAGACATGAACTTTGAAAGAAAGGAAATACATCCTGATTCAGATTCATTCAGATGAAGTAGATTTACATTTGTTGGGCTGCAGCTGCTCTGGGTGCTGAAACTCCTCCAATCTCCAGTTTATGTGGTTTTTCTGCAACTTTTTTTCTGGAGCATGTGGAAGGAGGAGGAAGAGGAGGCTGCAGAGGCCTCTCAGCTCCTCTTTTCTTCTCGGCCTCTCTCTTTGCTCTGACAGATCCGAGCTGATATCAGATTGATGGGCCGTTTTGATTGAAGCCTCTTTGTCGTGCTAATGTCACGGCGAGTGATGGATGAGGCGCGTGCGTCGCCGCTAACACGCGCGTAAACTCCACTCCTGAACCGAAAAGACCCCCCCTCCCCTCCTCCTGTACATACAAACACACACACACACACACACACACACACACTTTTTTTCCTTACTCCTGCAACCATCTGACAACTTCTGGCCTGGTCGCCATAGGCGACGAGTCACGTGACCCGCGACAGATTTAGATGAGAAGAGTGGAGCAGAAGTGACTCGGTGAAGAGAGAGTTGTGGAAAAGGAGAGAATTTGAAGGATAAAAAGACGTCTGGGAGGCTTACAGGTGAAGAGGTGAGTCCGGTTCTGAAGAGTTTTTGGGGACCTCAGGTTGATCCTGACAGAGGAGGGGCCCCCGGACTCACCGACCAACAAGAGGTTCATGCCTGGTTTGGATTGGAAACAAACTTTTTGAAAATCCTTTATTTCCAGCTCCTGCTGTTGTTTTTATGATTTTTGTCTCTTCTTGTGTTAATGTGGGAGAATTATTCATCCTCTGGTCTCCGATTTTTTTCTTTTCCACCGGGGCCTCATTTATTATTATTATTTGTATTTTTGTATCTTCCTTCAAATTAAGATTTGCTATTGATTTTTATCTATTTATTACCCTTATTATTTTTACATTGAATCTTTAGATTTAGTGGAATCCATCCGTGGGTTGGTGGTTTTTCTGCCCTCGGTCGAACCGTCTCTCAGCCCTACTGTGCCTCTGGTCTGCATGGACAACATGAACTCATTTGTGGAATACTCTTTCTTTAACCGACCGGGAACTGGTCACTCTGCGTCCAAACCTGGATACCAACATCACCACCTGCACCACCTTCCTCTGGACCAGCACCAGGCCTTCTCAGTGACCTCTTCCCTACACGCGGGCCCCTCCGCTCCTGTTAACAGTGACAGCGGTTACACAGCAGAGGGGAGGATTTATGGGAATACCGGAGCGGATGATGGAGGGACTCACGAGCAAACAGGAGCAAGCCAGCAACATCCTTCTAATCATCTCCACCAACAACAGCACAATGAATACCATCATCAGTCCAGCCTCCACCAGAACCAGGGCGTACAGAGTGGATTATTGTGTCCTTATTCTAACATCAGTGTGACCAATACCGGCTCGTATGCGGGACAGACGTGCGCCACAAACTCGGATTATGTTCCCACAGCAGGCCCTCAGAACTCCCTTCTTCCCCAGTATTTTATGGAGGAGTCTGTGTCCTCCACCTACTATCGCCAGTCCACTTTTCACAGCTCGGCCCCATCCGTGGGAAGCAGCTACAGTGCACTGGCCGGGGCCTACTGCGGGCCCCAGGGCGCCCAGTACCCGCAGCAGGCCTGCGGGGGTCTGGACACAGTGGGCTATTTGGGACTCCCGCATGGAGGAGAGTATGAGGAACTGACGGTTTCCCAGGACCGAGGGAGAGGGGATGAGGAGAGCCACCAGTCCGGACAGACCTTTGACTGGATGAAAGTGAAGAGGAACCCACCGAAAACAGGTGAGGCCTGACGGGAAGTTAAAGAGTCAGAAAAGGTTCGTAAAGGTCACATTGACAGGGATCCGGCACGGAGGCTGCGTTAAAGGAAAGGAGTTCATTTTCATCCGTTAATCTGTGAAAAGACGCGCTGTGGAAGAGATGAAGGTCGTTTTATAAGAGAAACAACCGCAGAACACAACAACTTTTCGTTTGAGTTTCTAATGAGACACACATATCTTTATGGTAGAAATATTTCCACTGATTCAGATATTTTAAAAAATCTCACCAGCAATTTTGTTCTTTTTCTGTAAAGCTGTGTTTAAGAAATAAACTATTTTTTAATAGTCTTTCTGAGCTTAAAAATAGATAACCAGAAAAATCTTTTAGATTTTATTTTTATTTATTTATTTTTTTGGTCTGTTGGTCTACAAAGCTGTTCAATATCAGAAGATTTCCATTCCCATCACAGCGCAGTGGTTCAAAGCTGAAGAAGTATAAATAAAGTATTTATGTACATATATCTACGGACAAGTAACAGACCGGCCTGGGTCTGGGTCCATTGTAGGCCCCGATATCTGGTCTCTTGCCTTTTTCTCTCGTATTGGATAAAGCAGACGGACAATTTCTCCCCATGGAAGTCTGTTATCTTTGTAAAGCAAGCCCCCTCCCTCCCTTCCGACTTCACCAGCCACTGACCTATTTACAAATTTCTCCATTTATCTCCATTTTCTCCATTTTCCATATAT
>JBAFTB010000023.1:2427761-2439981 GCA_037177355.1 Melanotaenia trifasciata
GAAGACATGGGGGTAGGGAACAGGGGCAGAAAAAACATTTTCTCGTCGGCAAATTCTTTTTTTTTTTTTTTTGTGTGTGTGTGTGTGTGTGTGTGTGTGTGTGTGTGTGTGTGTGTGGGCAGGCTACCTGTGGCTTTTAAAGAACAATTATTATTATTAGATATTAGTTATTAGTTATTATTACCATCAAAAAATATTACATGCATGTTTTTCTTACTTTTCTAACTTTGGCATCCCAGCCATTATTTACTGGACTTGAAGTGTTGTGTAGCCAGCAAGTGCCCGTCAGTGCATGAATGAAATGACATCATTAGTACCTGTGCTGTAATGGTAAAATTACATATCGTCTGGGTTCATATGTTTTCTTCTTTATTCCATATGATAGATGTGGTGGGGAAATGCTTCTGATGGTTATGAAACATTGAAACATTGGGTGTTACATAACTTTCTAAAATTGAAGAAGTATGTATGTGTATAAAAGTGTTTTTACATAGATAAACATTGTGGGTTTTTCCCCTGAAGAGTGCAGGTTGCTGAGTGAACTCAGTTTGAACCAGACTGATACATCTACACTTCTGCGAATAGCATCCTCCCTCGACTCTGCTCTAAGCAGAAGCAGATAAATGCCAAATTGACCACATCCAGTCTGCCTGCATGCAACCAGGAGTTACTATCTAGGGTAACTATCTGTGTCTGAGAGTCTGACTTCAGACTCATTCATCCAACCCTGTTGATTGTGTGATTCTCATTGCTGCAGCTCTTATTAAAATACTCTGATTCTCACTTAGGGTGTGATCTTTGATAATAAAATTTCCACAACAGTGCCACGCAATGCTTGTTTATTTATCAGTGATGGGAAAAACGGTGTTAAAATAAACGGCGTTACTAACGGAATTACTTTTTCAGTAACGGGTAATCTAATTACTTTTTCCATCATTACAACACTGCTGCCGTTACTGATGATAGTAACGGCATTACTATAATTCACAACACTGAAGCTGTCCTGGGGTTTTACAGCCAAGCACACACACACATACACAGTGACTGATTGTCCACTGCTGGTTGAGATTATTGTGTAGCCAGAAAAGGAAACGTTTAAGTGTCTTTAAGGTGAAATGATTGATTTTTAATACAACTGGACCAATAGTTCTTTCAAGCACCTTGTTTTTGCCTTTGATTTGATACATTTTCAAATCTACCTATAATTATGGCATGGTAATGAGCAGACATCATGTCCAGGCTAGGTCTGTCTTTTGTTTTTTAATTATTATCATTATTATTCCATTTTGTGAATGCCAGTGGCATAGCAAGAGTTGCTGTCATTCCACAACTACCTCAGTCAGGAACTTGCGGCAGACATCTGACGCCTTCTATAAGTCTCGTGCTTGTAGGGACACAAAACCTCCCTGTCATCTTGACATTCAAGTGAGATTATAGGTAACAATTCTTTAAGTGCTTTAAATTTCATCTTAATACCTCAAGCTAAAGGTTCAAGGCTCCGATTTTACACTGATATAACCTCCAAATAATCCTGGTGTTTATATATATTTATATACACATATATGTTTTCTGCATAGATAGGTTGTGTTGTGTAAAACATTTCTAACCCCCCCTTATTACAGTTAAGAATCAAAACAGTAGATTAAGCTAGAATTTCACTGTTTAATTTGCACTGGATTAACGAGCTAACAGATAAAAATGGAAACATTTCTGAAACAATGTTTGAAATTACAACTGATCTGAGAAGCGTGTGAAGGGAAATTTAAATAAACAATAGATTGAATGTGATAATAAGTAAAAACCAGGAATTATTGCCTCACGGCTAAACCTTATGATTATGTCCCAACCAAATGATCACGTTGAGCTTTACGTCTATGTTTCCTTTAAGAAAAATGACATGTTTTCTTACAGGAATCTGAGTATTTTACTCTTATATTCATGTACTATTTCTCCTTCCAGACATATAGACAGTCATATAATTGTCTGTTTGTCATCTCTGCAGTGGAAATTTTCTTCTCAGTTTTTGATTTCCTAGGTATATGCAGAAAAGTCAAGTATGCCCCAAGATTATTTTGTTATACTTTGTTAAATTCAACTTTAAACTTTGTATGCAATGTGCAGATAGGAGAAACGCAGCTGAGGTAGAGCGTTCCAACCACAAGTTTTCTGTCTAGCTTTTTGCCCACTTATCTGTGTTTCACTTACATCTCAACTTTCATGAACTGTGTATATTAAATTGAATTTCTGCATAGCAACAGGTTGAAGAAGTGAATAAAAATTGGATCAATCTCTGAGTGTGTTCAGCCCTCTGTGACGAGACTAATAAAATGGCAATAGATCGTTTTTATCTCTTTATTTGTTAGTTGTCTGGGTTGTACTAGCTTCCCAGGCCAGCACATTCCATGATGGAAAGCTGACAGTCAAATATTTCTTTTTTGACATAGGTGTGAAAAATCTAGCTGTTTGTGTGTTTATTTATTTATGTGTTGGCTTTTGTCTGTTTAACAGAGTTGAAATATGGCATGTTATATGCACTCAGCAAAACAAGGAAACTTGACGTTTGCACCTCTAACACAGAACCAGAAGATATAAGGAGGCAAAACCAAGGAGATACACTTTAATACTCTGACATCCAAATGTAAAACTAAGCCAAAAACAAACATATAGATGCATATTAAATGGAAAATAAATCTAAGTGGAAAACTTTTTGTCCCTGTTCTTCACAAACTAATAGCTCACGAGAAGCAATAAACCATCATTTAAGCATGAAGACTTGCCAGCAGTGTCACCTGACTCATCACATACTCAAAAAGTTCAAGTGTGGATGCAACACATTTTTTGTTTAGTAGTAGTGTGCTTCTTGTCACTCCATCAGTGCAGCTGGCTGTCTCGCCCAGCTGATAACACAATCTTCAGATCAGAGGCAGGATGGCATTACTACAGACAACAGTAGCCACAAGAAGCACGGCACCAGATGGCAGGAGATAAATGCAAGCCTAAACCTGCCTGTTACATAAGTCAGAGATAACAGACATAAAAAGGGTTTTGTAGGTATTTCACACTTAGGTTGAGAATGTATAGTGACATGGTGCACTGTGAGGGATATTTATGAGAGTGGGTATATTTAGAATAGAGTGCAACATAAAGCATCTGTCTTTGCTTTACATTTGTGGAGTTACAATCAATTTTCTGAAAACAGAATTACCTCTCTGCAAGTTAAACGTTTCATACAAAAAGTATTTCACTAAAATGTAAATTCTTCCAAAATTCTCTTGAACTGTCATCCAGCTTTCAACCGTCCACTTATTCATGTGACTCTTTTTTTATGTTGAAACAGATTTTTAAAAGTATTCAATTTGTTTCAATATTTTTTTTAAATCTGTTACATGTTTAATCTTTAATCACTGATAAATTTCAAATCAACAAATTTTAAAAAACAAGATATATATATATATATATATCTGTGTGTGTATATATATATATATATATATATATATATAGAGAGAGAGAGAGAGAGAGAGAGAGAGAGAGAGAGAGAATAAAACAGCGGCATCATGTGATCAAACTGACTTTTGAAGGATTTTTTAAAGTAATTACATATTCTGTAGTTGGGCGATTTGAGAAGAAAAAAAGTGATAAAAATCTTAATATTTTTATAGCATTTTTTTGTGAGAGGACTTTCCCGAAAGGACAGTAAACTGAAGTGATCCACAAAGGTTAATAAGATTTAAGCCAAACATATTTTTCTGGACTTCTCCGGCACTTCATGTGCAGATGTGACTTCCTCTTCGAGACGATCGTGGCTCCCTCTGAGGCTTGTAAAGCCTTTTAATTGTTATTGTATTTGATCAGATGTTCAGGCCCACAGGCTGAAAACTATCCAGTATTTCACAGGAGCCCTTCCCCAACCAGCACACATTAGAACCCTCTGCTGAAGAGGAAATATGAGTCTTTTTGTTCCATGAATCATCTCACAACTGCCACAGGGACTCCAGGTCTTTGTTAGGATTACTTTTAACCCTCGGCCACACTGGTTGCGTGCAGTGTGTGAGAGAGTGTTTCAGAAAGTTGTAAATTTTATTTAGTCTGTTCCTTCTCAGTCTTCAGACAGAAAAATGAGATAAATGGATTCTTACAAATTTCTCACCATGGGTAAGACTTATGCCTTCTCCAAACACACACACACATAACCGGTATGAACCATCTGTCACGCTGCACTGCCCCCTACAGGCCAATCTTAGGAACAGCCAACATGCTGCAGCATGAGCTGGAGTGAGAAGCAGGCATGGAGAGGTGTGTGTTTTACCTAAAATCCAGGGCTGAATGTTTAAGAGAGATCCAGTTTCCTGACAACAGGCTGGTTATCCCAACGTGGACTCGGTAACGTATTCATATCTAACAGCTGGAATTGGGTGGGTTACCTTAACGTTAACCCCTTCACACCTGGTGTCACAAACCTGCTGCTAATCTCTTCTGACCTTTATGTACATTTAATATCTAATTCATTTATTTTAATTTATTTTTTATCTACTTAATCCATTTAACTAATTATTTCTATTTTTTTATTTGTAAATATTTATTTGTTTTTATTTAACTTCTCTGTAATTTATTTTATTTGGTTATTGTTAATACTATATTTAATGTTTAATTCAATTTATTTTATTCTTTTTCTTTTTTCTTTTATTTTACTACAATATTTTTTTGTTTTTTATATACTTGTAAATAAGTGTTCAGGGGGATAGAGCCAAACACTGCTGGTTTATGTTTGAATAGTGAACTGAACCACAAGTTATTCTTCTATATGTTTTAGGTTGTAAATAAAAATGATTTGAATCAGGATCAGTGGCGGTTGTTGTACCAACCATGGTCTAGTCCTGGTCCTGGTCCTGGCCCTGCTCTCCTACTGTCTACTGACACATTTTTACACTGACAGCACATCACTCTGCCCTGGTTTCTCGCTGGTTTGTGAGTGCAGGGAAAACAGGCTGCATGTGGACTGAACTTTGGTCAATGGGTGTAAAGAGACACGTGTATTAAGTTAACATGACATTTTAGTTATGATCACGTATAACTTATTCTCATGTTCAAAAAATGTGTTCAATGACAATTTAAGACTTTATAACATGAATTGAAGGAAACTAATGAGTGTAAAGGTGGATTTTCTTGGGGTATTGGGCTATTTGACTGGTTCCCCCTTAATTTATTTTAAACCTGAGACACGTTTTATTCATGCAGATATAGTCATAAATTCCACCAGCTCTTTATGAGGCAAAGGTTGCATATTTTTATAATAGTGTTTTAATATTTTGTCAGATTATTCTTAAATAAATGATAAAACAAAGTAAAGAAACTTGTCAGAGTTTTATTATCTTACTGCACAGAAACCTGCCACCTCAGAGTCCAGCTTTTTTTTTTAACAAAGGAATAAGTTATACATGATCATATCTAAACTCATTCCTAGGATCACTTTACTTATTTCTAGGATTACTTTACTCACTCCTAGATGAGCCGGGATGCTATCCTCTGGTTTCCACTTAAAAAGTACAGTGGTTTTCTTTTAGGGGAAAATAACCATTTACATTTTTTACATTGCTCCAGGTGAATTTACTCGGACACTGTAAGACATATATTGACTGTGACAGTTCTGTAGTAATCTCAGCTTTCTGTAGGGACCAAAATTAAACATACAGCTCTGGTAGTTTTAAAGATGTACTTCATTTATTCTGGGTTTGTCATTTCAGATAAGAAGCCGATAAAAAAAGCCTCATGAAAAAGAGCTTATGTAAAGCATAAGGTACAGTACAGGTAGAAAATCAAATATAGAGGGATGGAAGGCTGTTTAACCATCCCAACCTGAGATGGTTTTACTGCTCTACACAAAGACCGACTACGTTTGGGGTCCTGCCATGTCTCTGAACTGTGTCCAGATAGTCAATGAGATTCTGGTGATTTTTTTCATTCAATTGTCTTAGTTCATGATGGTTAGTACTTTTGTAGGTAATACAATAAATCAGTGTTACTAGTGTCTACGTTACGTTTTTAATTGCACACAATATGATTGTTAACAACAACTTCTGCCGGCCATTTTTAAACATGGCTGTTGCTGCCACCAGGAGATGAACTTATTATGTCCCAGTAACCACTTTGGTTACCTGTGCAGTTATAAACATAGCCAGCAAATTTGGTATTTTATCAGCTGTTGTAATTTTTTAGTTATGCCACGCCTCTAAGGAAGTTCCTTCAGCCCCTAACATTAAATAGTCCTTCCTCATAGTCTGCAGAGGACTTCTAAGTGTGCACTTCCTTCTTACTTCCCTTACATATTCAGTAAAAGTTTGCTGGAATACTCTGCTCTGTGTGAAGTGTATCATTAGCTTTTTCTGTCATAACATTTTAATATCACAGATTTTGCTTCTGGCCTCCTGTCCAGGTGCACCTGCCTCTTGAGAAAATGAATGGATGGATGGATTTCACTTCTATAAAACTGTCAGAGTATGAAATCTTGAGTTGACAGTAAATCCAGAGATGCAGTCCACATTCAATCCTGTTATAATCTTGTTGTGTCTTCATTGAAATCTAATCAAATCTGCTCAATTATGACCCAATTATGATCCAACGCAAACTAATTTATATTTCTAATTAAATTTGTGTAATACATGTTGAGATAAAGTTCTCCAGATAAGGAAACAACGGATCACATTGAATTTTGATTCCACCCTCTGTCCTGATCATTTATGGGACAGCAGTGGAGGGAAATCTTTGTTTTCGCCTTCCTGCAGCATTTTTTGTTTTGTTTTGTTTTGTTTTTAAGGCATCTTTGCAATCTCATACCTGAACTTGGTATCACACCTATTTTTGATGAGCAACCTTACAGAAAAATCACCTGTGGATCACATGATTTTGAACAGCTTTGTGCAGTTTGCCCTCACAGAGAAAAAACATGTCGTCCACATGTAGATCCACTTGTGGTTTTGTGGAATCCAGGGATAGTCCCCACATTCACCTTAGAAACACCATGTGGATCCAGAGAGAAATGTGAAGCCCTATGACAGGAAGATTGAATCCTTCACTATAAAACCTCCTTCATCTCCATGGAAACCAGCAGAACCATCATGGTTCATAGCAGCAGAGTCTCTGCTTCCACACGATTCCCTGTTTGTGTGGAGAAATTAGCAGAAGCTCTGAAATGGACAGAGATGTTCTCATGCTTTTCTACATTCATATGTAACTGCTTGGGTTTTGAACTGTGTCAGCATGAACTAATCAGAGCTCAGCATTTACTGATTGGCTTTTAGTGTGGACCAGTTTGCCCACAGTATGGACTGATTGACCTCATGGACTGATTGGACATCAGGTTGGACTGACTGGAGCTTTTATTGTAACCGTGAACCCGTTGTTTACACAGATCAGCAACTCATTATATTATTATTATTGGACGTCTTCGAGATTTGTCCACTGGTCTTAATCAGATCAGACCAACCACCCAGAGTCCACTAAGGAGGTTTATTTGTCACCCTGAAGACCAGCTGTTCAAAGTGTTTGTGATCATCTTGTGCATGCAAGCAGACACTCTTTGATCCAATCCCCTGAACTCCACACATTTCCTCCCTCTGAACACCGTGGGAACTGCTTCCACTGATCTATAACCTCCTTTGCACCTGGACCATGAGCTCATACCTTTCCCAACCTTTTGATCACTTTCTGATGAGTCATGTGACCACACCTCCATCTTTCAGGTGGGACGATAGTCAGCCTGGTGTCCAGTGGACACAAACACATCATAGTGTATGTGTCATAGTGTAACTCTTTGACGTTAAATAACACGTGTTCAAGTGAACTATTATGTAAAGAATATTAATTACAAAATGAAACCTTGTTTTTGCTGCATGAAGAACTAAATCAATTTACATCGAGCAGTTCTGATCCAGTCCAAGATCCAGTCGGTATAAAAACATGCTCACTTGATCCAACTGGCCTCAATCAGAAAGAATTTCCTATCGGATCCACAGCGGTGATTTAAACTTTTTCATGATCAACAAGGGAAAATAGCCATACTGATAAAATTTGATAAAAGATTTGATCTTTAGCTTCATCTTCAGTCAGCATTACGCATTTAAAAGCTTTCTGATCATATTAAATCTTTTTCATTAATATTAAACACACAATTATTCAGATCACTTTCTACAGCATCCATGTAAATATGTTAGCTGGAATCTCTGATCAGATTCATTTCAGTTGGATAGAAGGAATATTAACCTATGCAACTGCTACTGATCATCATGAGCGGTCCTAGCCACTTTGGAGTCCTAGGCAGGATTGTCTGGAGAACAACCAGAAGAACCAAAACAAACTCTGCTCTTTTTGCTCTGCTTTTTTTTGTTTGTTTGTTTATTTTGTTTTGTTTTTAGGCAAAATTACATGTAGCAGCTGGAGCTTTTAATCCCAGTCAGCATCAGACATGACGTTTCCAGCCCCAGCTGTCAGATTATGAGGCTAAAATGATGTAAAATGAATGTATATATGGCATAGCAGCATAAAGGCCAACCAGGAAAAAAAAGCAGAATTTATTACTACCAGAACCTCTATATCAGGGGTGTCCAGTTCCGGTCCTCAAGGGCCACGATTCTGCAGGTTTTTGATGTGTCCCTGCTCTAGATCCACCTGACTCAAATTAATGAGTCATTGTGCAAAACATAATAGGCTGTTGGATCTACTTCATTTGAGTCAGGTGTGTTGAATCAGGAAACATTGGAAAATCTGCAGGACAGCAGCCCTCAAGGACCGACTTTGGACATCCCT
This sequence comes from Melanotaenia trifasciata, assembly GCA_037177355.1. Lineage (NCBI taxonomy): Eukaryota > Metazoa > Chordata > Actinopteri > Atheriniformes > Melanotaeniidae > Melanotaenia > Melanotaenia trifasciata. Next base: position 2,436,561 of record JBAFTB010000023.1, read on the forward strand.
GCTCTATATGAACAAAAACTTTTAATGATTATAATCTCATAGAGGAAGTGATAGAAATATAAAGATAATTACCTCAAACATCAGTAAATATTCAGTTAATCATTAAGTAAACATTTCTCTTCAAATTTCTGCAGGAGGAAGTAAAGAGGTGATGTCATGTCTGTATACAAGTTATTTGACAACTTTTTAAAATAGATGTAAACACAGTAGACAATCACAGGAACAAGTTTTTATCAAGTGCACGGTTCTTTCTTCATGTGGGGACATCAACAGACGCCTGCTCAGGTGATGCTGCAGCAGATCAAACAGATTATCGCAATGGCTGAAACACAAAAGGAGGTCCATCCCCAACCAGTACCCCATCTGTAGCCAGTACCCTTATCCCCAGCCAGAACCCCCCCACCATATTCAGCCAGTACCCCTATTCACAACCCTTACTTCATCCCCAAATAGTATCCCCCCCCTTTCCCCACCCACCACCACTACTCTTTAATGCACTAAACAGATAATGACGCATCACTAAGCCCAGACCTATTTTTAATAAAGTGTCTACAGCAGTTCCAGTAAAGCATTTCTGACTCTTTAAATGTTTTGTCTACATTAATGGACATATCGGACTGTAAGCCAGGACGGATCAGCCAGCAGCAGCCATGCATACGTGCATTTCATTTTCAGTCTGGGAACGGCACAGAGGTAAACATCTGCTCTGACTGCCACTGGAAGCAAAAAAGTTGCGAGATTTCTTTCCAGTCGCTTTGAGAAAAGAAGAAGGTCGCTAGAAGTCTCTAGAAGTATCTGAATACTTGCTAAATACAGCGACAGAATCACTAAGTTGGCAACACTTCAAGTTACTGGCTTTTTCCACAATTGTACAGGTGCATGTCAAAAATTAGGTGCACCATTCAAATTTTACGTGCGTAATCTTGCACATGCACATTCGAGCCCTGGGATATGAAACATCTTCATGTTGAAGGACCTCAGCTTCCATCCATCGCCATGGTGACAAGGCAGAACGGCTTCTGGTATCTTCTTCATGTACATGTATGTACAGTTTTCTGTTGGGTTGAGTCACACCTGCATGTTTAATAAGAAACTCTGTCAGTCTGAAGGGTTCAAAGAACAGATGACTGGAAGATTAGCAAAAAAAACCTCATTGCCACTGTCCCACGCACACATACTTGCACACAACACACACACACGTACATGCACGTTTATAAAGAAGCCAAGTGACTGCATTGTTGTGCGCAGCTACGGTTGAGTGTGTTTGTATAGCTGTATGTACCTAGATGTGGCCTGACTGTGTCTGTGTGTTAGCCAACAGGGCGTTGTCTGTTAGGATTAGATGTTGCCATGGCATCCCTATGTATGGATGATTGTGTGTCTCAACAACGTCATCATGCGATGCTCCTCCCTCTGCCAACCTGACGCCTCGTGAAGCTTTGAAATATATGGACCAATAGGATGGCCTGTTGATTCGATTTTTAAGTCTCAGGTTTTCGTCATTCTATAAGGGGTCGAGGGTTTTTGAAGCTCCTCCCACTCGCCACTCCGTCTTTCAGCGCGTTCTAGTCTGTCCCAACACTGCCCCCTGGTGTTCGGTCCATGTGACAAACATGTCCTCTCTGCTCTTTGTTCCCTGTTTTTCCCTTTTATTTCCCATGTTCTGCAGGAGGTTTCCTCCCACACCACGCTTCCCTTGCTCTGCATCCTTTGTCGAGCTGTTCTTATCTCTTCATCTCTTCTCATATTTTTCTCTCTCTACTTGTTTATACTTTCTGAACAGTTTTGCCTCCACTCTCATTTTCTGCCTGTTGGGCTGCTCTTCCATCTGAAGTCAAAGGTCACAGGGAGGTGAGAGTTCGGAGGGAGTTCACCATCCCCTGCTTTCAACCCATGATTGATCATTTCCTATTTAGGCTACAGATAGATTGTATGTGTGTGTGTGTGTGTGTGTGTGCGTGTGTGTGTGTGTGTGTGTGTGTGTGTGTGTGTCTGTGTGTGTGTGAAAGAGCGAGAGAGGGAGAGGAAGACTCTTTAGTGTGTATCTGAATAGAAAAAAGGTGAGCCAGGAAATTAGGTTATAAATCATCCACAATTAGCAGGAGAAAAAATGTTTATTACACAACAGCACGAAACAAGTATTTTCTTCCCATCTCTTCATGGGAAAATGATCTGAAAACAATGAAAGTATTAATAAATCTACAAATTTATGACAGATTTCACAGCAACGTTAATTATTTATTAAAAAGATTCATAATTTATTCGTACAGAAAATGTTTTATAAAATATTAGGAGAAAATTCCTAATGGTGGGGCTACAACATGTTACCCACACATTTTAGTCCCAAATGACCACATGTTTAGAGAATAATCAAACCTTTTAGTATACGGCAATAATCTAGAAATAGTTTGTAGAGTTTAAGTGACTAAAAGTAAGTTTTTCTGAAAGCATCTTGGACTCTAAACCATAAGCTCCATTTTTTCATTGTTTCAAATGTTGTGCATTAAATTTTATATTTGCAGCTTGTTTCAAGTCCACATTCTGATTTCCTGCTGCAGAAAAGCCGTGAAGACACAGAACAGCTGAGATGGAAACACTCTTTATTCACCAACGACTGGAGGAGACGACATCTTTCCTCCCTGCAGCCACAGTTTTCTTCCCAGCGTAGGACAATGTGTGAAATATTGGTCACGCCGGCAGCAGGTGTGTGTCGGTGTTACATGACCAGAAACACACACACACACACACTGCTGGTAATGTGTGTGTTAGAGAAGCCTTTTGGCCTTGTGATGACCCGGCTGCCGGTTCAAGTTCAGTTCAGGAGTTCACGCCATGCTGACATCATACGTGTCTTCATGCAACAAAGGCGTGACGACTTCAAAGACACACACCGATGCTGTCGGCCGAGCAGGACGACGTTTTACCAGCGAGCTAAACGTGGACGACTGGACCATACGGATCATTCAGTGTCGAGCGGTTCAACACTCTCCAGGGGAAGAGATTCTGAGCCTTTAACTGGTTTTAGAATAGGGATCAGAAACTGAACTGAATATTAAAAATCATTTTCATTCTTATATTTCTTTTATTAATTTTCTTTTATTTATTAACTGATACAGTACTGAAGCATTTTCATTCCATTTTATTATTATTTTTCACACATTTCAGGAATTTATTTAATGAAAAATAAAATGATTAAAGAAACAGATTAGTTAGGAAAATAATTAAATAGCAATACTTCTTATACAAAATATACAAAAAAGATCATTGTTGCTGTTATCATAAAACAAAGTAGATGTTTAATGAAACTGCTAATTTATTAGATACCAACTGAGCCATAAGCCATGGGAATTAAATTAAATTAAATTAAATTAAATTAAATTAAATTAAATTAAATTAAATTAAATTAAATTAAATTAAATTA
>JBAFTB010000023.1:2443826-2456077 GCA_037177355.1 Melanotaenia trifasciata
AAAGGAAGACTTGTACTTGGCTGGTAATTCCCAAACCAAGTAAAAAGTTAGAAAGATGAACACACACTCATAAAAAATCCTCACAGCAAGCAGAGAGGAGGATAAAATGAAAAGAAGGAAGCAGAAGCTGTGGACAGATAGATGCTGCTAACCTCTGACTGACCTCTGTCTCTGTAAAAGTGACCTTGTTTGTTGCCACGGTGACAGTCAGAGAGGTCACTCTGCTGGACATCCACAACCACATTTCCTCCCTGTTTCTTTTTATTGTCTTCACATTGGAAGCCTCGTTGCGGACAGACAAGCTGCAGCTTGCTTAGTGTGTGTGTGTGTGTGTGTGTGTGTGTGTGTGGTCTGAGGATGTTAGTAATGGACAGACTGCAGCATGAGACCAAACAGGGAGACCACACACTTTCTGAATGACTACGGTCATTAACCTTGTCTTAGACCCTCCTGTATAGGAGGCAGCATGAGATCCTACAGTCCAGAAGAGGTCTGACACCAGGTAGCAGCAATGCTAGCATGTAGCATAGCAACATGATGGGAGAAACTCAGTTAAAAGACTCTACCAAGCATCGGCATCCAAACCAAACACAGTTCAAACCCTAAACAGTTATATGGGAATGTAGAAAACATGAGAACAGCTCTGTCCACTTTAGAGCCTCTGCTATTTTCTCCACACAAACCAGGAGTCACATGACAGCAGAGACTCTGCTGGTTACAAAGACGTCTGTCTCATCACTGGGACAGAAACTCTGGAGCTAGCAGCCAGAACCAGAAACCAGGTCTTACTGTTGCTGTTTGTGGTGAAAAGTTTGATTTCAGCTTTAAAAACTCTGCTAACGTGTTCTCCTATGACTCTGCCTTTGTTTGATATGAACCATGAAGGTCCTGCTGGTTTCCATGGAGATGGAGGAGGTTTTATAGTAAAGGATTCACTCTTCCTATCATAGACTATCTGGGGCTTCTGGGACTTCTCTCTGGATCCTCGTGGTGCTTCCCTGGATTCTCCCGACTCTGAACATTGATCGAGGTGTCCAGTGTGATTGATGCATACCTGACAGATCAGCTGATTCCCGCTCTGATCTCTCTCCTGTCCAGCAGCTGATAACTGGATGCTGAAACGAATCGAGATGATTGGACAGTGGGTGAATATTACCACACAGGTAACCACCAATGCTGTTACTCAAGTAGAAAATTGTCGTCCGAAAGTAAAAACGTATTTGGTTAAAAAAACTTGTAACATCGGACATGTTTTTATGACTGAGAGTCTGTTAGTCCTGTTTACTTCTATATGTTGTTGGGGTAAAGTGGTTGTCTGCTTACAGGGTTTGTCATTCCCCGTCTGCAGGGGTGGCCCGAACCTTTCTGGAAACCTGGCAGGAATTTGACTCCTCCCCCTTTACCCTTTAACTTTTACTGCTTCATTTTACACACTGTGAATGTAACACCCCCATTCTTTTGCATTATTTGTAGATGGCATACACCACAGTGGCGTCACTTCGGCCGTGTAACCTTAACTGAATAGCAAATTATTTTGTGTAAATTTGTGTTTGAAAGCAGCAGAAAACACCAACAGACAAGACAAGTAAGATTTAGTTAGTTAACCAGTTAAATTATTTTTGTTTTTAAAATTTGGAACAAAGGTACAAAAGTGTGCAAAAATGCAATCTTTAGTACAGAATAGCTTAAAGCTGTAGCCAACTTGTCCTTGACTTCTTACGTTACTTCTGGTGCAGCTGCGTATTTGGCTTATGCCTCTGCTTGTCTGATAGGAAGGAAGGAGTACCTGTCTGTTAGGAGTTTGTGCCTCTATGCTGGTTTGTGTGTGTTGTCATGTGACTGCATGGCTACATCTGATTCACTGCCCACATCTCTCTGGCAAAAATAAATCTAACTGAATAATGGAGTAAAGTTTTTGTCCGTCATAGCAGAGTAAAAGTAAGCAAATGTAAGTCATTGGCACCGACCTCTTGTACCATCACAGAAGACGCCGAGCACTTTTCTTTCAGTTGCTTGTGTGTTTGTTGGTAGTGAACATGAGAAAGTAGAAGCATAAACCTCTGCAGCGATGAGGTTGCATCAAACTCTGGTGGAGCTGTAATATTACCATCTAGGTTCCTGCAAAGTGAAATGAGAATATGATTACAGCGACTCACAACACACACACATGCGCATGGTGGGCTGTAAATTATGCAGCTCAGTGCACAGATGGTGTGTCTGCATGTACACGTGGGTGAGTGTGTTTGTATGCTCGTGTCTTTCTGATTTACAACCTCTGACATGTCAGGGGGAGAAGGAAATTGAAGTCTAAGATCAGAGACCATAAATCCACGTACACACAGATACTCACACACAGCTGCTCTAATTAGCTCTGCCATGCTGAACACACTAATCACCATTACCTCACTCTGTCTGCTAATTCAAAGATCAATTTAATTTTATGGATTCTTTATTGGAATTATAATTCATGCAGTACCCGCCTCTCTGCCCTGATAGACAGATTTAACCACCTGTTACTGGACTGCAAATTTTCTGTGTTTCTCAGTGTTTGCGACAGACAGGCTGGTAAATCACATCTTTTATTTGTGAAGCTAGATTTCATAATACAGCTTTATAAGTTGGTCCAAGAGAGCAGCACTGCTAAAAGCAATAATTAAACAAAACATTTATTTATTTACAGGTGACATGAAGTATAGTTCTGATATGAAGAGATGAAAGAATGAAGACAGCAGCTGAGTCAGACTTCATCAGTTTCTATGACGATGATGGTCAGAGTGAAAGTGTGATTGGTCCAAACAGAACTGCGAGGCTGGACCCTTTATCCATTAGTAAACATAATTTTTAAAGGAAAACATTTAAACCTAGTAACAGCACTGGTTTTACTCTTAATAAAGACATTTAACCCCTAAACGCATATATAGAATTATTTAAAAAACAAATAAAAACAGTAAAAAAAGAAATAAGAAAGAGGAAAATTAAATAAATAAATAAAATACAATTAGATATTAAATAAATTAATAACAATAAATTAATAAAAATAGTCATAAATAAATCAAAATATGGAAGAAACTGTGAAGAAAACAGCCTCCGAGAGGCAGGATCAGTGATGGGCCTAATAGGACGGGCCACAACAACAGCAACAGAAATGCTGGTGGAAGCATTGCCTGGAGGTGTTGAAGTCAAGCTCAACCTGTTCGGGGATGTAATAGACCACACCTGTAAAGACAGGTTTGGAAAATTCATCCAACTAGAGGACTGCCCCTAGAAAAAGGAAACGGAGGTCTGACAAAGGCCAACCAGGGCCAAGCAGGAGTCCCAGGGTCCTCAGGGTGTGTTGAGCAGTCCACAATGATCTGAGACCAGGGACCTCATTTAAAAAACTGCGCATAGCAAAGCAAACTACAGGTGGCGTCTGAAAAGGAAATGCGGTGCAACTTTCAGATTTATAAAAGCGTGCACACGCACGTCCTATGCCTGTTTCTGTTGTGGGGGACCCACAGGCATGTTGGGCATATTGAGATGAGTGGTGGACTGTGGACCGTGAACATTTAGCATTCACTTCCCCTCTTCTTCTAAAAATGTGTTTTTGTTAAATTGTTCATCTTCAGGGTATGCTAAATTTTATTATATTTATTTAGATCTAGTAGACAATATGTACACTCAAATAGTAATAGCAGTAGTTTTCTGGGAGGTTAATTAAAAAACTGAAAAAATTCACTCAGGCACCTTGGGCAGCTTAGGCACCCTTGAGTCTGAAAAACGGGGAAGTGTCATTCAGTAAGCCCCAGTAGTCTGCAGTGTGCAGCCTCATGTTCATGCGCTTGTGTTTCTGTGTTGCAGGTTAGCAAAAACAATGGGAAAATGTGAAAAGGGCAGCATTACAGGTGTTTAACAAGTGTCAGACTTAAAGGAACACATTTATGACATTTATGTGAAGGTTTGCAAGTTAAAATGCTGAATGTTGAACTTGATGGTGCTTTACCGGGCTACTAGCTTGCCAGAAAATCTTGGTGGTAATCACTGTGGCCTGCCAGAATACTGTAGATGTATGAGTGTATATAATATTGTTGTGTGAATGTGTTGATTAGGTTAAAATGTGGATGTGTTATTCAGTAAGCCTGAGTAGTCTGCAGCCACATGTTCATGTGCTTGTGCTTCTGTGTTGCAGAAATAAAAGAGAAAGAATGTTCTTTACACCCACACACGCTTGAGAGTAACTTTTTTGTCCAAGTGTGCAACACTGTTCATAAATCAGAATCAATTTTAAAGTAGGCGCACATGAGAGAACGCCTTGCCCCGCCCACATGGTGGCTATAAATGGTCAGGTGGACGCCTGTAATACATATTCATCACATCATTTGCATGATGGCTCGGGAGGGAAAAAGAGGGAAGAAGTAGAATTTTTCAGGGAGTGAGACTGAGTTCCTGTTATGTTACGTTGACAAACGTAAAAATGATTAATAGGGCACGGCATGGGCATTACTGGTGTCAGAAAGACAGAATAGTGGCAGGTGGCAGACGCTGTCATTGCAGCCTCAGAAGGCAAGACACGCACGCCAGAGGCATCAGAACATGCGGCTTGATATCTCAGTTGGTAAGGCATTTATCTGCCATGTGGGAGATCGAAGTTCAATTCCCCCAGGGGTGAACAGTAACACCTTCCAGCTGGGGCCCTAGGCAAGACGCTGCAGCCCACAGTAAATCGTTTTAGAGAAAAGTGTCTGCTAAATGACAGTAATGATGCCGGTAATGTAGTCTTTTGTTTTAATGTCTAAAATAAATATGTACAGATACATCTGAGATTGGTAGCAATTTATTTAGTGTCTTTCTAGTTCTTGGGTGTTTCAGGTGGGTCAGCGGTGCTGCAGTTGTGGCTGGAGAGGGTGAGGCCAGAGACTCCACCACCCGCAGCAGCCATGTCCTCAGAGGAAGTCCTGCTGGTGCAGAGGGACACCATCACCGCTATTAACCAAGTGGCCAAGGAGTTGCGGGAAATGAAGACTGTCTTGACAGACATTGGGACAACTAAGAAAGGATTTTGTAAGAATAAGTAAAGGAAATCCACCTCTTGTGTGTTTCATAAGCATTGCATCACTTCTGGACCTCCAGTCTGTTCCACTCTGCTGGATCTCAGAATAAATGTCCAAAGTTTCCTTTTCACTTTTTCTTTTACTGAATGGTAAATGTTGGCAGCAGACTCTCCACCTCATTTCCTTGATTTTATTCTGTACTGTTGGTGTTGCAGTTTCCCGAAATCACAGATTTTGTGCATTAGAGTTTGTAGGGAGGTAGGAACATTGTCCCACCAAGTTTGGTTTTTATAAATCCCAAAAGTTGACTGTATTTGGCATTAGCTGGTTTTTGTACCTACATCAGCTTTCTAAATGAGGTCCCTGATCCAGAAGGCCAAGCAGGAAACGTCTGACCTGTACAGTATGTTATCTGGTTTTACCTTGCCAATATATATGGATCAGTCCCACATCAACTGATTAACTACACTATGGAGTTCTTCCACATGTCCCCCTACATAAAGAACCTGATTGCATATTTCAATGATCTGCAGATGTGCTCTGCCCTCCAAGACCACAACGGGGTGGCAGCAGCTACAAGTAGGAAATCCAATCGGGTGTGCTATTTCTCCAGTCTTGTTAATGGCCGCCTTTCAGATAATCCTCATCAGAGACAATGGTTGGAGGGATCAAACTATCATCTGGTCAGAGGCTATCCCCATTGAAGAGCCACATGGATGCAGATGTGACCAGCCTCCTCCAAATGGTGCCATGTGGTTGCTGAAAAGAATGGATGAGTTGATGGCTTGATCAAGAATGAAAATGAAGCTCACCAAGCCTGTCACTCAGGAGGGGAATCAGAGATGACTTCACCACCTTTGTCTTTGGGAGAGAGAAAATCCCCTGTCTCTCAGATCAACCCATCAAAAGCCATCAAAAGGCAATATCTTGCTGAGCTGTCTGTCAAACAGATAGGAATAGCTGTCATCAATCCGCTAATGGATGGCCTGGCAAGGATCTACCAAAGCAAACTCTAGGAAAAGTACAAGGTGTGTTGCTACCAGTTCACCCTCTACAGGCGGATAATGTGGCTGCTGAAAATGAGTGAGATCTTTTCATCTACAACTAGATGGATGGACAGTAAAGCCAACTCATTCATCCAAAAGTGGTTAGGGCTGCCACGGTGCCTTTCTGAAACAGGCCTCTTCGGGAAGAGCGCACTGCAATTCATCAGGCAAGTCTGGATGCAGGAAAAGACCAGGCTAGTTCTCGAACTAAGAAAATCCACTGATCAGTCCGTAGAGAATACAAACATCAAGGTTCCTATGGGCCAAAAGTAGAAGGAGTGGGGAGAGGTGCCCCACTTCTGGTCTAAAGCTAGCTGTAGGGAGAGGACATGGCAGTGGCAGAGGTGGCGGGGATGGAGGAAGAGTGCCACACGATCAAGACTGTGTCACAGGATCGACAAGGAAGCTGGACAACTTGGGAGGGAGTTATCAACCGGAACATTAGGTGGTCAGATCTGTGGAAAGCTCCACAGACAAGGCTCAGTTTTTTTCATTTGTACAACCTACTACACACTTCCCTGTCCCCGTAACCTCCACCAGTGGTTCAGGAATGAGGAATCCTGTTACCACTGCAAAAAATACACCAGGCTTGGACAAACACCTCGCCCCTTTTCCCCTGACCAGGAGTGGGACATGAGGCAACTCTAGTTCCCTAAAGAGATCACGATCACATCCCTCTGTCCTGACAATGTTGTCTGGTCCACCAACGCAAGGTCTGCACATCTCATTGAACTCACAATCCCATATGAGAAAGGGATGGAGGCCGCTTTGAGCACAAGCAGGTCTAATAAGCCAAGCTGGCTGCTGAGTGTCAGGAAGCTGGCTGGAAAACCACCATCTATCCTGTTGAGGTGGGATGTTGAGGTTTTGTGGGGGTGTCAACTATATGCCTCTTGAGAGACACAGGGATAACAGGAGTAAAGCTGAAGAAAGGCAGCTTTTGGCTCTGGAAAAGAACAATTAACCCCAACAATCAGCTGATCACCGATCAGCTGCAGGGAGTGACAGGGAGACATCTCTTCCACTGCCTCCCCACCAGGAGACTTTCCAGGATTAAAGGGGCGAAACGTTGAAGAAGGGTGGTTCCCTGCAACTGATGACCCTGCGGCTAACCCCACAGGCACTGGAGCAACAGGCAGAGATGCCCAGCAAGTTTCCACCTACCTGCACGTTAACTGGGAAAAACAGTGAATAAACATAAATAAATAAAATAAATTCTTTCCAAGATGAGGAGGTTGATGATGATTAAGAGGATGATGTAAAAGCAGAAAAAACCTACTGCAAACTTGTGAAACACATGTAGCAACCGGCTAAAGTGGCTGTAGCTCTTCGTCTCTTTTCTAGTCATATCTGACCAGGTAAAACTCTCTTACACAATGTGTGATGTCATCCAGTCGCACACTTATTCATACAGGACTTCTGAGTACAAACTAAGTCACTGTAAAAAATAAAAAATTGCAATATTCTCGCAGCTGAGAAGCCAAAAGAGTTCAGAGAGTAAATCTCATAAAACATGTTTATTCCTTTACTTTTACATGAGCTTTTGCTTCATTTCAGCATTTTAATGTTTAATAAACTAAGTTAATGCGTGGTTGTTATTAACTGGTTTTATTCTGCAGTTTTATGCAGGGAATTTGAATCCTTCCCCTGCAGTCAAAAGGTGAGGTAATCCCTGGACAGGTTGCCAGTCCATCACAGGACATGCAAACTACACAGAGAAAGACCCCAAGGCTCGAACCAGTGACCTTCTTGCCGTGAGGCTGCAGTGCTTACCACCACACCACCGTGCAGCCCATCAAACATCAGTATTAAAACTTAGCAGTTTAATTATTTAGTTTTAACATGACATTTTATGACAGTAGATTACGATAAACATTTTATTGTTTATTGTTTCATTTTGTGTCAGCTACATGTTGAATTCATTTAGATAATTGTGATTTCTTATAATTTAGCAGTGAGGACAAAGTTTAATGGTCCCACTGGTTAAATGTGTCTCTATTAAAAATCCAACAGTTCCAGAAATTTAATGATATTTTCAGATTTAATAAAATTTAAATCATTATAGTTTCTAATTTTTTTTTCACTTTTTGTCTAATGTGAAATAGAAAGTAATCCTGTGTGGGTTAGATTTTTTTCTTAAAAAGCAAGCATTGTGCTGTAATCAATACACTCACCCTGCTCTCTGAGACATTTATTAAAGATGATCAGTTTAGTTTCAGGAAGCAGAACCTTCAGTTATCAGACCCTCTCTGTGAAACTAGCTCCCAGTTTGGCTTCAGGAAGCAGACATCATCTCTACCTTCCTGATAAATCTTATAGGTGACCCTGATCCATCCTTTAGCCCTGCTGTTAGAGGCCGAGGCTGCTGAACGACATCCCATGATGCACTGGGCTCCTCTCTGCTGGGGGACATCCCATGATGCACTGGGCTCCTGTCTGCTGGGGGACATCCCATGATGCATTTGGCTCCTCTCTGCTGGGGGACATCCCATGATGCACTGGGCTCCTCTCTGCTGGGGGACATCCCATGATGCACTAGGCTCCTGTGTGCTGGGGGATGTCCCACGATGCACTGGGCTCCTCTCTGCTGGGGGACGTCCCACGATGCACTGGGCTCCTCTCTGCTGGGGGACGTCCCATGATACACTGGGCTCCTCTCTGCTGGGGGACGTCCCACGATGCACTGGGCTCCTGTCTGCTGGGGGACATCCCATGATGCATTGGGCTCCTCTCTGCTCTCTTTACTCTCCATGTAGAAACATCTGACATTCTTGTCATTCGTGTTGCTCTTCTTCTTTCTCAGTAGGAATCCCTGCTTAAAGTTCTGCTGCTGGTTGACCCGTCTTTTCTGTCCTCTCCACCACCAACCGGTCCAGGAAGATGGCCGTCCTTCCTGGTTTTCTTTTCTCGTTCTGGTTCTGGTGGAGGCTTTCCTTCGTGGTCCTGGTTCTGATGGAAGTTTTCCTTCCTGGTTCTGGTTCTGATCCGTAGGTTTACATAGGTAGGTCATTATTTTATAAACAGCTTCATAAGAACACAGTTATTGTAAACTGGACTGCTGTGGATCATGTGATGGATTTGTTTCAACTGAATCATAATTGGACTATGACCAACCAGGAGGAACTGGACTGTGTCAGTTGTGAACTGGTGCTGAAGAGGTCTGTCTCTGCAGCCGGTGAAGGATTTCTGTTGATCCGAAATTTCTTCTTATTTTTTCTCTTTTGTACCATGTTTTTTGGTATCGTGATTTTCTTTATTCTCCTTTTCTCTCTTTCTTTCTTCCTTTCTTTGTGGCACACCTCCCATCTGTTTCTCCCATCTGTCCAGCAGGCAGCAGATTAAAAGGACCTGGAAAACATTAAACACACATCACCTTCACTCTGCTGCCGTGTGTGTCAGCATGTTCATACATACTGTATCTGTTATAGCACATGTGTGTATGGTGTGTATGTGTGTTTGCTGCAGAGGGATGATGGCATAGCTATCAGAGGGTGGTTCATCAGGAGGTCAGACACACAAACATGCATGCACATACGCACACGCACATGCTGCCTGGCTGCAGAAAGAGATGGATGAGAGTCTGAGGATTCCTGCTGCTTTGGCAGGGAAATGCATGGATCTGTGGTTGTTATGGTAACACAAAGAGACATCCAGAAATACTTCTTTACATGCATGAATGCTGCTTTTTATCTTGAGGTTAATAAATCAGTCAAAATATTTTAAGACAAATGATTTATTGAGGGGTGGGGATGGGTTTCTTACGGACATTATTTGGCCTGTTTTGAATTTAAATCCTGAAATTTGATTGTTTTAATAAAAAGTTGGTCAGATGGCTCCGTGTGGCAGATTTTCTTTGATTCTTATTGAGGCGTTTCACCTCCAAACAGTATGTCAGATATGAAATATAAAAGAATGATACAGAATAATAAAGATGTTTGTTTTCTGAAAAATTTAACTTTATATAATCTTACAACTGATTTTGATATTTTAATATAATTGATATGTGGCTTCAACATAATTTATTAAGTAGTGTCATTCCAAGTAAAGTACTTTTTTCCATTTCTACGTTGTTTATCTTGAATTTGTTATTGGTTGAACAATTTCTGAATGTGAATTTACTTTTACTCAAATGTAGTGTTAATTTATTGCATTTTTATTTTATTTAATTCATTGTCCTCTTCATTCAGAAGTTGTCCCAGGTTACTACCACATCAGTGAATAGTGTCGTGTTGGGCATGTCATGAGTTTCCAGTATGAAAGCAAAGGCCTTGAGACAGGTCCTTGAGAAACTCCACATCATCAAGTCCAGAAAACTTTCTTTCCTAATAAACAAATGACTAAATTCCCCGTTTTCTTTGCTTTTGAAGGTCTCACATGTGATATTGACAGAGGGCAGAGAGAGGAACACTGTGCAGCCAGAGGACCAGAACCTGGTCCAACCATGACGAGGACTTCCAGCCGGACTACCCGACATCTGAAGCGGTGACGTTCTTCTTCTTTGTTTCCTCTGAACTGCTCTCTGTGTGTGATATGGTGGTCACATGACCTTCTTCAGCTGAGATATGGACGTAAATGCTTCATTCTTCAGTAATACATACTATCATATTTACATATAAAAGCAATGAATTAAAGTTGAATCAAAGTTTTTGGTCAAATATTAAAATTATCAGATGTTTTAAGCTGCTTCACACTAATAATGAAAATAGAAAATCTAATTTTATAAATGACTTTCGCCTCTTATTTGTAATAAATGAGAGATTTATTAAATAAAAGGTGTGAAACTGGTGTGTGTCTGACGTCTGAAGCTAGCTTCAACCTCTGACTGACCTTTGGCCTCTGAGTGACTGCAGACCTCAGACTGACCCCTGACTTCTTCATGACGCTTATCTCTGCAGTTTGATGTGTGTGTGTGTGTGTGTGTGTGTAGGTGTCTACTGATTTCTACTGCAGCTCTACTGAATAAGGCAACTAAACTCCACTGACCCGAGCACATGTCTCATGTGTCAGATGTGTTTGTGTCCCTGAATGCAGCTCGTTTCCTGCTCAACATCTGCATCAAATAAACACCTCCATGTCTGAGTGTGTGTGTGTCTGCAGCCTTTGATTGTGAGTGTGTGTATAAGCAGGTCTCAGTGTGGATTACTCCCCATACATCATCCTGCAGGGGTGTTTCTGCTCCCTCGGCAAGCGAACATGACACTTCTGGCTTTCCGTACTCCTCATCTATAATCCTGAAGACGCATGCTGTGATGAAAGAAATATCTCAGCTCTCCTTTTCATCTTCTTCTTTTTCTTCTTCTTCTTCGTGGTCTTTTTCTTCATCATCTTCTAGTTTTTCTGCTGTGTTTTGCTGTGAATATGCTTGTGTGTTTTCCTGGTGATGTGTGCAGGGAGTCATTCCTTGGACATTCCTGCTAAGCAGAGCAGAGGTCATTCCCAGGACAAGCTGTGGTTTGTGCAGGGCCTCCTCTGTCCAAGATGAGGGATGGTGGGAGGGAGGTGAAGGAGAGGTGAGAGGGTAACGGGGAGGAGGTCAGGCTGCGGTCAAATACAAACGCCCCCACTGCCGCCTCCACCCGGCTTCTCCCACCTCCCCCTGTCACTGAAACTGCAGAGAGTGCTTCACCTGCATCTACTCTCCCTCTTCTTCTCCTTCTTCTTTTCTTTCCAGTAAAGACTTTACTGATTTGTTAAAGTTCGTGTGATGTGGTGATCCGGTGGAGTTATGTTTGTCTCAACACAGACATGATCCAGAATGTGACCCTCAGCAGTAATGGATAAAAAATGAGTATGACCTTTGACCCTCTCCTTCCCCTCTCCTCCTCCCCCCCACTACAGTAAACTCCCTCCCTCGTTCCATTCGTCCTCCCCTCCTCGTCTTTTTTCCTCCATTTCCTCCTTCCTGTCGTCCCTCCTCCTCCTCCTCCTCCTTCAGTGTGTTTCTTTTTCAGACTTTAGTGTAACTTTAATGATCCCTGAGGGGAAACTGTCCAACAGTTACTCAGTACCCAAAGTTGGACAGTTCATTTCTTATAAATTATTTATGAAAGCAATGAAGCATTTGCTCTCAGTCTTTAGTCCCCTTCTTTATTTTTGGAAGACACACACACACACACACACACACACACACACACACACACACACACACACATCTGACATTTTACCTCAAACAAAG
>JBAFTB010000023.1:2469254-2483486 GCA_037177355.1 Melanotaenia trifasciata
ACTGGGCTCCTCTCTGCTGGGGGACGTCCCATGATGCACTGGGCTCCTCTCTGCTGGGGGACGTCCCATGATGCACTAGGCTCCTCTCTGCTGAAGGACGTCCCATGATGCACTGGGCTCCTCTCTGCTGGGGGACGTCCCATGATGCACTGGGCTCCTCTCTGCTGTGGGACGTCCCATGATGCACTGGGCTCCTCTCTGCTGGGGGACGTCCCATGATGCACTGGGCTCCTCTCTGCTGTTTCTTGTTTCTCTTCTTTCGCAGGCATTCCTTGCTTAGAGTTCTGCTGCTGGTTGAATCCTCTTTCCTGTCCTTTCCACCCCAACCTGTCAAGGAATATGTCTGTCCTTCCTATTAAAAGGAAGTTTATGTAATTTATGTGTTTTCCTTTAGAATTGTTATTGTCTTTACTAGTTTTATCTGGCTTTAAGCACACCGAGTTTATACCTAGTGTATAAAATGTAAGACTCCAAAGCTCATTAGAGACATAAAAAGTTTGTCCTTCTCCAGGTTGGGACGTTCTACTCCACTGTCCCAGCCAGGTGACCTTCACCATGTTGGGGGACTTGAGAGGTCCGGTACTGAGCTGAACCTTTTGAGAAGAAAACACAACATTCACAGTTTGTCCAGAGGAAAACGTTGTAGAATAAACACTTCATTAAAAGGACTTGTAAACTTTATTGTCCCACATTTTCTGACATGTAGGCTCATCCACTCAGACAGCCCAGATAACATCCATCACAACGCCAACTTCAAATGCTCCTGTGCACAAAAACTCTGCTTCAATCCCACATTATGAACCACCTGACCCAAACCAAAATGGATCAGAATCAGAACCCGACATTATCCCTGGGATTTGCTGCTTTCAGCTGCTTATCCTTGTCTGACCAAGTTCTGAGTGTGTCACGGACACGTGTGTGTGCTTGCCTTCCTAATGGTCTCAGACATATTGTATATTGGTTTACATTATGAACGTGAACACTTTTATGCCTCTTCAAATATTTTGGGACCCGTAAAGGCTGCTGCATTCGGGCAGCCAGAGACATCCAGAAATATGCCCGTTTAAAACACACTAAAATATTGAAGCTGCGTTTTTAATGGAGTGTACAGCAGTGCATATGATGGAGAAAGAGTGGGGATCAATCTGGTGATTTTACGACGCGGGACTATAAATGTGTCTGCTGTAAATTGTTTAGGAGATGCTAGCGCTCTGAGAGGCTGCTACAAGAGAGATAAATCTACAAACGGCGTTAACGCTTAGCAAAGTGACCGTTTACCTTCTTCTTCTCACCTCCTGGTCATCTTTAAATACTTCATTTAAATTTAATTATGAGAACTTTTTCATGCAGATTTCAGTCACGGCCCAGATTTTAGGAACTTTTATTAATGATTAATTGATCACCAGTAATCTGTCATGATCCAAGGCTACAAACTCTACTTCATGTTAAATGGAAATGTTGATCTTTTTACTCCATTAGAATTTTTCACTGTTTTACATTAAACTGTCCAAACGTATAAACATAAATAAAATGTTGTATTCACCTCAAGCAAATACAACAGCACAATGTATTTGTCATTATAATCTCATGATAAATGTATGTATGTATCATTTAAGTACATGTTAATACCTACTTTCACTGGTTTATTATGTTACTGTTGCAGTTTTATTTTAATTTTAATTTTAATTTCATTTCATCTTATTTTAATCAGAAAACACAGAACCTGATCTAATGTCATAGAAGCATTTTTTATAAAACTAGTCCTATTCAGGTTAAATACAACAGAATAAATTCTTTTTCTTCTTCTTCTTTCTTTCAGCTTCACAGATGAGTAGAATTTTCTGTCAGCACCATGTTAAATATACATGTTAGACACACCCCTGTAAAATGATTTAAAAACCAAATTAAATCATCCGAAAATTCATTACTGAGCCTGTTTATGTGCACACCAAAATAAAAAGTGACAGGTTTTTTTTTTCTTTGTTTGTTTGCTTTGTTTTGTTTTGTTGTTTTTTTGTTTGTTTTTTTTTTTTTTTTGCTCTGATGTATAAAAACTTATTAAATCTGAAGTATTATTAAACTTATTAAATGACGTCTTCCTGCATGTAGAACCATATACTGTAGTTTTATACATCTTAGCATGTGCATAAAACTGTCGCTTTTTTCTTTTCAGTGTTGAACAAACAGAAAAGAAAAACAGGATTTTCTGCAGCAGCATGAAGTCAGAGCAGAATTTTTTTAAAACTCATTTTAAAACCAATTTTTATTCTTTTGCTTTCAACCCCAGTGAGACTCAGTTTTATTTTGTATTTTATTTGTTTTAATTTACTTTTATTGGGTTGGATTTAGCTATTCGTATCTCTTGGGTTTTTATTCGTAGCACTTTGTTTCAGCTGAGATTGTTTTAAAATGCCTAATAAATAAAGTTGATATGGTATCGTATGATTTGGAACATTCACCAGTATCTCCCACATTAGCAGCTAATGCTAATAGTGCAGGCACCCACATTTGTAGCTAAAGCTAAGATCACAGTCTCCCACGTTAGCAGCTCAAGCTAACACTCCTCGCAGAATGATGGTCTGGTTGCTGTATTGTGCCGAGCGAGCTCCCACATTAGCAGCTAATGCTAAGACCACCATGTTAAACAGGCCACATATTCTGAAAGCAACAGCAAGTTATATCACTTGGACGGTATTCTGAAAGAAATCTAAGAAAAAAGGTAAATGTAGAGCATGGGTTGTTTGGATATCACATTTCAGAAATGCATGTAGATTTGATTTAATTAATACGCCCAGCTACCAGATTTAGATGGTCATGTAGATGGGCTCAGTGTCAATGTTTTCAATACTCTATAAGATTAATATTTAACCAGCTTTCAGGATGAATAATTACATATTCAGATGTTTAGTCATTCATTCAGCATGGATGCTGTGGTGTTCTGCACATCTGCTGAATATCTGGAAACTTTTCATCTTTGATTTCATTTTAACTGGTAATAATGAACTGGAGATAAACAGAAGAAACATTTAATCTGCTAAGAAAAAAAAGAAAAGAAAAGAAAAGAAACAAAAAGAAAAGAAAAGAAAAGAAAAGAGAAAAAGAACAAAAAAAGCTTTATACATCCCGTAGACCAAGAAATTTAGGTGTCAAGTGGGTTAACAGCAAGTAGAAAGTTAGAATAACAGTAGAAAAACATGATTAAAAAATATCAGTTTTGTACTTTAACAGTAGAAAAAAACTTTTTTTGTTTTTATTTATTTTTGTTTTGTTTTGTTTTAAAATTAAAAGTGCATGTCAGATGAAAAGTGTACATTATACCCTGACTAATGTAGTCAAAAGAACAAAAAGAAGAACTAAAAGAAGGAAAAACCAGCAGAAATGGTGGAGTTTATGTTCTTTAATATATAAAGTCTTAAGATGAAGACTTAGTTCAAAGGAGCGACCATAATGAACAAAAACTGTGTAATAAATAAAAATGCTCTGGCCTCTGAAGGGATGGTGAAATACTGACAGCCAACTCCTCCGCTCTGATATAAAGGTTTTACTTTCCAGCAGCTTTCTGGAGTTATTTCTTCTTCAGATACCACACTGAGGACAACGTGTCTCATCCAAGGACATCTCACCACACAGACAGGTGTCCCTGTGCAGAGGCAGAGGAGGACAGGAGGACGAGACGTGTCCATGTGTGGTGTTAGAGCACCTCCAAGTGGCCAAACACTCCTTCGTCTTTGGCTCAGATTTTAGTGACTCATCTAAAAGGATTTACTCACTATTAAATGAATTAAAAATTATTCATCAATGATATTTAAAAAATTTAAAATATAAAAGTGACATCAGTCTATGATTAAAAAAATATTCATGTTTAATTTCTTTGTATTGAAGCATTTCCATTGTTTATGTTTTCATAATTAATAATTACGTAAACAAAATCAAACATTTTGTTGACTTTATGTTCTGAAAACTACATTTACCACCATATAAATGTGCTTGTCTGATATTATTAAAAAACTATTTTGTTGCCTTGCAGCTGTGTGTGAAATATTTTGCACACCTAATTTTCAGAATGTTTTCTCACAGAGATTCTTCAAAAATCAAGGACATTTAATAAATTACAGTAATTTGCATGTACATAATACAAAAACTATGTTATATATTCTACATATTTTCTGTTACATTTTCATGGTAAATTAAATAAGAATAATAAAACAATTAAATTAGAAGATTTGTCACAAAGAGCAAGGAATCTGTAGTTTAATTATAAAAATGCAACCTAATGAGATGGAAATAGAAAAATGTGTATGAAATCTGAAGGATTAGAACACAAAACTTATTTCTAATTCTTGTTTATTGTGATATATTTCTATGTAATTTCTATTTTTAAAATACTTTCTGATATTTATATATATGTGTGTGTGTGTGTGTGTGTGTGTGTGTGTATAAATAGGTATATTTTTAAATAATAATGACATATGAATTTACAGCATGTCATTGTTCATTTTCTTTTTACGTCAGTGCGTTTACTGCACTGATGGTAGCTGTTAGCAGCCAGAAACTGAACAATGGATCGTTTAACTTTAAAATGCACTTCCTCTGATGGCCGTTATCTGTATTTAATGCACGAAAAAGCATTTGGACCACACGTGTATGTTATTGTCTTTTATTTATTTTAGGGGAAAAAAAATAAACACCTAAAGAAATGTATTTAATGCACAGTTTTTGCACTGCTTTTATTTGTGCTTTGAAATGTGTGCAGGTTAGAAATAACATATTAGCTCTGAGCCTAACAGGAACATATGGTTCGTATGATCTCTCATGCAAATAATGCACAGATATTCGTACAAATCCTAAAAAATGCTGAGCCCACCAGAAAAATGATAAATCCCTGGAGGCGCTCTGTTGGTTTGTCTGCAGCAAGAATTCTGAAGCAAAAAATTAAATTAAATTAAATTAAATTAAATTAAAAGAAGAAAATGTAGACAAAATGCTTTTATTATCTTTTTTATATTTCTGAGTGAACTGGTACACTATGAAACTTCTGTTCTTTAATCATGTCATTTTTTGTGTTGTTTGGGTTTTGTTTACTTATTTATTTATTTTTTTGTTTTGTTTTGTTTGTTTGGGGTTTTTTTATGTTATCATGTCATTTTGAATGAAACCTACTGACTCTTGGAAGGTTATGTTTGAAAAGATAATTTCATCCTCCTTTTATCAATTCACTGCTATTATCAGTAATAACAAAAAGTATGTACGTAAAGTATGTATGTAAGTATGTAAAAGTATGTAGGACCAACCAATGAGATGCCTTGAGTGAGAAGTTCTCATTCAACTGAATGGACATTTTTAGTGGTTATCAGCCCATTCGCAGGGGTCAGTGAGCCGTTATGATTTATCCATGTCGCTGATCAGCAGCATTGACACAGGAAGACTCCTGATCCAGTCCGTCCGGACACCAGCATGCTAGCAGACCTCAAATCCTCAGCGTTACGATGCATTTTCAGGAAAAGCTACGTAAAATTAATACATTTAAACAACAAGTTGCTTCTAATTCCAGATGGCCCCTAAAAAAATAGATTTTTAGATAGAAAAACTAAACAGTCTTTTAATCTTTTTATTTATTTCACATCATTGCCAGCGTGGTTGCTACGGACGCTGTCTCCTGCATGGCACATTCCAGTCCTATTGTCTGCTGTCTGCCATCAACTGGCTGCGTTCCATTTATGCTTAGCGTCAGCCAGCAGTTTTAGGAGTTTTAGAGGCTCTGTCTATGTCTATTTTCACGTATATTTCAGGAGTAAACTGGAGGTTTTTCCTTCTTTTTTTCCCCTTTTTTTCCAGTTTGCAATGGCATCCAATAAAGCACTTCAATATTTTGGTCTGGTTTTGATGCTAGAATGGTCATTTGAAATTATACAACTTACCTACCAGAATAGAGGAAAAACCATGCGTGTGTGCAGGTCAACTCTTTAACTATTGCTATAAAACATCATAAATATTTGGTTGTACAGGTCTTTATAGACCACATCCCTCATTAAATCCGACTTTACTTTAATTTAATTAATCAAACTGGACTTTGTGCATTGCATTAAAACCCCAGCGGTGCAACATCTGATTATTTAAGTACAAGCAAATACTGAAAATGTTTCATGTCCAATTTAAAATGTAGATGCTAGTGCCTTCTGTAAATTGTTTTTACATTTCAATTTCACTTCAATAAAACTTTGTCATTAATTTTTTTTCACATTACTTCTCAAAGGTTATTGAATGATCTGAGATACAACCCTGACTCTGAAACCTAAACCCTGAACCTAAATCAGCATTTCATGCCTTCTTTTAAGCTTATATGAATGTCCTAGTCTGTGAATAATATAATTCTTAAGGTGACTCATTTTGGAAAATGCTTTTATACTTTAAAGAAATTGTAGGTACAATTTTAATTTTTTATATCAGGTCTTGCAAGTGTTCTCAGAGCCTCTAAAGGTCTCTGAAAATGAGAAAAATAAAACCCTCTGGCTTTCACTAAACCAAGTACATAATTGGAAAGGTCTTCATCTGGAGAATAACGTATGTCAGAATGAGCACTCAGAACACAGAATGACCAACCGGAGGTGCTGTCAAATATGAATAAAATACAGTTTCACTGATATGACAATTCGATTACTAAGCTCTGAATCCACGGTTGAGTTTGCCGTCCCTTTAACACCTTTCATTTAGTGGAATAATGATAAAGATACTGAAACAGCTTTTTTTTTTCTTTTTTTGCATTAGAAAACGTAACTTGTGCCTTTATTTTGATGTTCCTGAACCAAAAAAGTTGTGCAAACACCACAAAAAAGCTCCACCACTGACATAACGTTGCTCTGATTTCCGTGGTGCCAGTATGTAATTGTAAAAAATTACGTGCTGAGGGTTAACATAACCTTGTGGTTATTTTACGCATTTCCGTCAGATCAGGTGGCCCAGCCACATGACAAACTGCTGTGGGCCACATCTAAAATGTTCTTTTGGCTCCTGTTTGGCATCGACTTATGGCGTTGACGTTATTCGAGCGTGGCTGCAGAAACTCAAACACATGACCACCGAATGTGGCCCACAAATGGGCCAAAATGTTCTTTTGGCCCTCACTTGGCTTTGACGCTTTGTGAGAGTAGCTGCCAAAACCCAGCCTCAAAACCACTTGATCTATCTCACATTTAAATTTTCTTTTGGCCATTACTTGACATTGACTTGCAGCCTTGACATTATGAGGTTGTGGCTGCGAAAACTCAACCACATGAACACCACATGTGGCCCACAAGGACATTGCCATAAGTAAGACCTCCCATATTAAGACCACACTAACCATAAAACACAACAAAGGTAGAAACTCCTTAAAACTCATTAATAGAAAACTAAATAAAAATATTAGGATGTAACAATAAAAGCCAGCATGTCAAGATGAGTTAAAATCATTCTCCAACAGGAAAAATATTATAGTCAAACACTAAAGTCTTTCTTAAAGAGGCCAATAAGGTGCTGAGGGTCATCCAGCATCCCCACCTGAAACTGTTCAGCGATGAATTCCTTACATGAGGAGGAAAGTGTGATGATGATGTTTCTAATTATTTTATAGTTAGAAATTAGAGTAGAAAGAGTGATACAAGTTTTTGGAATGTATTGATGTATTATCCTGGACACACTGACTGTGTATAGTTTTACGCCAGTTTTATAGTCACACAGTCTTGTGTCAGAGTAGGAGGCTGTTTACAGAGAGAGAGAGACCCTCTTGGTATGTTTTAAAATGAATCAGAAATAAGTCATTACCACCAGGTTAAAAGAAGACGGGTGTGTCGAGGTGATCGTCACATCAACTATTAGATTTCTTACCCCCGTCCGTTTGAAGTCAAGTCTTAAACTCGTGTGTTGTATTGGCAGGAAAGAGACACACACACACACACACACACACACACAGATGGACAAATTTATGGAGAAGAGAAAATTGAATCACCGAGACATTTACACACATGCAGGCTTAGCAGATGTCAGCTGTAGCTTCCATCCTGCAGGCGGTGATGCTTGTGTGTTTGTGTGTCTGAGGGTGTGTGTGTTTGTGTGTGTGTGTTTGGTTTTTCTTAGTTTGCTTTTGTTGCATGTATTAACCTTCTTTTATTCCCAGAATTGTATTTTTTAGTTAGAACCCAGTCATTGCATCATGGTTATATGGAAGTGATGTCAGTTTATTTGTTTTTCTTCATTTGTTTTAGGTGTTTATTTTTCATTCCTGTGTGTTCATTTTTTGTGATTGTAAATAAAATATGGTTTAATTTGTGATCTGTCTGTTCAGCTTCATACCTGTGATCTTTTTCAAAGATTACTGGAGGGTAGATTGCCCCCTCTAGTAGGCGTTGTTGACTTACTAGGTTAAACAAACCTAAATCACAGTACCGTGATAGGTTCACGAGAAGGGAAGAGTTATTACAAAGCAGAAACACTAATTATTAAGTTAGATTGTTATGATGCTGAAAAATGAATTAAGTTCAAGTTTAAATGTGTTGCCATCTGTTTCAGTCTCAGACATCATTGTTTATCTTGTGTTTAATGTTTTTAAATCTGTCATAAATCTATAAAGTAAGTTAAATATTCATGCAGCCATTTTACAAACAGATGGATTATAATCTGTGAGTCTACAAACAACCACTGGGCTGCAACTACACATCATACTGAAAGTTCATTTAATTAAACATTTACTTTCTTGATATTTTGATTCTGCAATCAAATAGTATCTGTTTAATGATCGAATGAAAATATAAAGAAAAGGAAATAAGTCTACCTGTAATGATGAAGGCACTGCCTACCTGTTCACTTCCGCTGTCAGGCGCTATCCAGAGGACGACATCAGATCACGGTCAAACAAATCTTTTATTATGAATGATCTGATTTTAGATAATAACATCGCCTGTCTCTTTTTAAACAAAACCTGGCTTTGCACTGATGGAACATCCTTAACTGCTCAACAAACAACCTACCATTTTTAAGTAAAATCATTTAAAAAGTTGTTTTTATTCAGTTAAATGACTTCCTGGATGAAAACAATATATAAAAACGATATATAATATCAATCTGGTTTTAGGAGGAACCACAGTACTGACACACCCTTTTAAAGATCGTTAATGACGTAAGGTGTCATTTTGATGCACGGAAACTCTCAGTTATGGTTCTACTGGATCTAAGCGCTGCCTTTGATACAGTAGATCACCAGATTTTATTAAACAGACTCAGAAGTCTGGTGGGCCTCTCAGGAATTGTTCTTGAATAGGTTTACTCTTATCTCCCAGTTTGTCAGTTTTATGTAAATATGGGTACATCCTTCTCAACGATCCATAAAATCCAATGTGGGATTCCCCAAGGATCAATTCTAGGCCCACTCTTTTTAATTTGTATATGTTGTCACTTGGGGATGTCATCAAGAGACATGACATTGATTTCCACAGCTATGCTGATGATACGCAGCTTTACATCGGCATGTCTCCTAATGACCTGGAGCCAGTTAACGTCCTTTTAAACTGTATTGTAGATATTAAGCCATGGATGGCAGAGAATTTCTTACAGCTCTACAGGACATAACTGAAGTTTTAATTATCGGCCCTGAAGACAAGAGAGAGATCATTTTATCAAAATTACAAAACATTAAATATTCTCAGTGTGGGAGAAATCTGGGCGTCCTTTTCGACTCTGAGCTTGACTTTATTCCACACATCATGTCTTGGGCCTTTTTATTTATCAGATCTGCTTTTAAATTATAAACCCTCACAGACCCTGAGGTCCTCTGGTACTGGCCTCTTCCCAAAGTCAGAGCCAAGACTTATGGTGAGGCTTTGTTCCACCACAATGGACCTCGACTGTGGAAGAGCCTGCCAGAGAACCTCAGGGCTGCAGAGACTGTTGTTTTTAAAAACAGGCTCAAGACCGTTTTTTTTAAGTCTAGCTTATAGCTGAGTTTTATTTACTATTGTTTAGAATTTTGCTTATTTAATCATATAATCCTATATTTTTACTACCTGTTTACATGGCTTTCTGTTTTGTTTTTACTGTTTATTGTTTCATTGTTTTTGTTTTTTGTTTTTTTTGTTTTTTTTACCCAAGTAGTTTTTAAAAACGCTTTTATTTTATTTTATTTTATTTTATCTTTTTTACTGTTTAACTCCAGTGTTTCCCTCTTGGGGATCCTTCACACCGCTGGCTCTGCCTGCTCTGTCTGTGGGCTGTTGGCATGGTAATTTCCCTTGTCTGGGTGTCCTGCACTGCAGCCCTGTGGCTGTGGTGTGGACCCCGGCCTGCCCTCACCTGGGTGGTTCCTGTGGTGGCACCTTCTGTGGTTATTAGCGATGGGAGTTCATCTTTGTACAAAATAGGGTATGGGTGGGCGGGCCGAGTGTGCATGAAGCTTAGTTTGTATGTGTGTGATTTTGTGTGCGACTGTATGTGTACAATTCTGAGATGAGCCTTTTAATTTTTTTTTCACACTCTGCCATGACCTCCTGCTCTCTGGCTCTGCCATTCACCCATTAACCAAACCACTTCCACCTGCTGGTGCCACCTGTCAGTTACCTAATCAGTGTCCCTATATAACCTGTCCTGGTTTACTCCATAGTTGCCAGATTGTCTTTGCTCCCATGCCTTACTCTTCACCATTCATCTCCGGACCGATTCCCTGTTACTGACTCTACCTGCTCCTGACCACCGCCTCACAGCTCAGCACTGTCCTGAATCTGTCTGAATAGTAGGGATGGTAAAACAGAGCCCTCATGAATCATCGAGCCAACTTTGACCCAAATGCATGAAAATGGCTTCCTGTTCTGAATCATTTGACCAAATCAAAGAGCTCCATCTGCTGGCTGTGGGCGTCTGATGTATCAGAAGGACAGCGTTGACACCTCACATCTGTCATCCCCATCTCAACTTTCAATACGTGTTCAATAAACAATACGTAATCTGCCATCTGAGTGAATATTTATTTTCTGTTGTTCATATAAATAACAAGGAGCTGTATTAGGTAACATTTGTTTAGGTAACAGAATTGTGGTGTAATTTAAGTATACCAATCTGTAATGACATTAGTCTACTCACAGTGGGAATGCATGAGAGAAGGGGTGTTTGTGCAATGGGGATAGTGATTGTGTTAGTTATTTTATACAGTTGCAGTAAAATTGTTTACTGTTTTACGTGTGTTATTATTTATAATAGACATTGCAAATGCATGTTATCGTCTACCTCATTAGTTGTTTTCTTTTGCATAGCTGATCGTTGTTGAATGTGGAACAACAGTTTATAGCACACTGTACATTTATGTACATAGATTATTTACTCAGTTTTTTTATCCATCTGCTCAATCTCTGGATCAACCTGAATCATGTCTGGAAGGACGAGCTATCGCAGTGAGTCTCGCCTGCTTAAAACAGTTTTGCATAATCCTGTTATCTCCTGGACTTCCGTTCACTCACCAGTTGTATTTTCTCATAGTCAGTCCTGTTGGTCCAGAGGAAAACCTGTTTACCTGGCAAGTGGGTAACTGGGGTTTGACACCAATCAGTACCCACAGTGGTTGCAGACTGAGTCACTTGACCTTACCTGGAGAAAATAAAGCTTGTTCTTTCTTTATTCCTCACTTTATACTCATTGTGTTGCATTTGAGTCCACAGCCTCCCATTACAATTTTTTTGGTATAATTTTGATGTGAAGGCTTTCAAATCTTGTATTAAATATGCATGATTTGTTTTTGTGTATAGCACTTTGTGTTGCCATGTGCATGAAAGGTGCTGTATAAATAAAATTTAATTTGATTTCACCAGGTATATTAACATGTCTGGACAATCCAAGTTATTTTATAACTTGGAATTGTAGCTCCTTTGTTAGGATTAGCATCTGGGTGCTAACCACTGTTTTTCCTACTTTTAAGGCCCATTTATGCTCCCTTACGTACAGTGTGTAAACAAGAACGTCCGTTTCAAAGGTTATCACACATTGCCATCCTCACACTTCCATGCATGTTTCGTGTTGCCATGGTTAAGTCGATTCCTCCACTAGTGGGCAGTGCTAAGTTTGGAGTTCACTCCCGCGAGCCGTTTCAGACATAGTTTGGCAGCAGCAATGCTGTAAGTTGTTTTCAATTGGCCAACGCACCCTGAACATTTGCATATAGTCTTTTTTCAAAAGCTTGTGCAATTTTTACACTTGTTGTGCTCGTCCTCATTCTTCTTTTTGCTCCCTTCATGATTCTCTTCTTCTCTGTTTTGTTTCTTTTCCTGGTCACATGTCAGCTATTGTGCTCAGCACTGCCCCCTTGACTTCCGGTGGTATTGCTCCGTTTTCTGTGTCAAGTGACGGATAGCTAAAAAAAAAAACGGACCAAATTATGCGTGAACCAAAACAGAAGACAGACTAAACTATTACTCTGTCTGTGTATCCATCTTCTGTGTGGAGCATAAATGGGTCTTTAGTTCCCCTCTATAAACTAAATTAGTTTATGGATGGTTTCTACCAAAACATTCAATTTATTTCAACACCTCATACACAGGCATCCTGGCAAGTGGGAGAAATGCTGGTCTCCATGAGATGTTCAAGACAGCAAAAGCTCAAAAACTCCTAAGAAACAACCAACATCAGCAGGATCATTTTCATATTGTATCCTGTATGACGAGAAAGGGCCTGGTGGAAAGAGGTCATCAAAAGGAGAGTAAGAATGTGTGCATCTTCAGCACCTTGCACACACCTGTGGACATCCACAACAATTCTAAGAGGACACCAGAGACGATCCACTATTATAACAAGACCAAAGTAGGAGCTGATGTGCTGGACCAGATGCCGAGGCAGTACTCCATCCAAGCCGAAGGGGGGAGATGGCCAGTTGCAGTTTTTTACAATATACTGGATATAGCCACCCTGAATGCGAGTGTCCTGCACATGCACAAACATTCCCCAACGGGACATCAACCTGGAGCTCTGCAAGCTGTTGTGCAACAAACATATTTCAAAGCCTGCAAAGACACCGGCAACCCACAACAAGGAAAAGATGAGGAGCATTTGGGAAGGGCAAGTGCTAACAAAACAAAGCAATCGAAAAATGTAAAAAGTGTACAAAGCTAATGTGTAAAGAAAATAACAGAAGTACGAAGCCAGCTTCAAGTGTCAGTGAATGAGTATATAATCTATATTTATATTATTAAATTATACAAATTTATATTATGTTCTCATAGTAATCTTAATAATTATCAGTTATTTAGACTATTAAAAAGTTATTCTCATGTGTGTGCATGTGTGTGAATGGAAATAATAAATGAGAGGGAGAGCAGCGTTTATTTATATTATCTTTCTCTAAAATGAACTAAAATATTGAACTCTGTTATTTTGTTATTTTATATATTCTGGTTTGACTGTTTAGCTAGTTTTTAAAATCTCCATTATAACTATTAAAATAATAAATGGAAACAAACAATTTCAAAGCATCTTTGCGTTATTTGCGCTGTTGCTGCAGGGGGTGGTAAAAATGACCCTTCTCGTGGTTCTAGCTTTGTTTGATAGATGCTAGGGCACCGTTTAGGATAAGTAACGCCCCAAAAGGACCATAATGGACCATAGTATGCACACAATTTTGAGGTAGTTACCTGTAGTGAGGTCATTACTGCGCCTGAGGCCATTGGATCCACTCACAGATGAAAAAAGTTTATATTCGGCTGGTGTGGTCACGTGACTTTTGTCATGCTGAATCAACATATCGGAACAATGCTTGCAACACTTCCGTGTCGCATGCTTGACAAATGCTAGAATATACAGGCTCGAGCTAGGTGGGGGTGGCTGAGCAGTTCAGCTGAATGTAGTGTGTACTGCAACCCTTTTTTTTTCCTTGCCAGATTTTGGCTGTCGCTCACGTTGCCTCTTTGCCGGGTGGTGGGCTGCTGATCACTGCGGTTAGTTTGGAGTCACCTGCAGTGAGTGGCTTCACCGTTGCAGGTTGGCTGCTTGATTAATTTGGTGAGCAATTTCACATATCTTCCAGCAGGATCTCGTGCCTGCTGCTTATTTTCTCGTCTTTTTTGGAAACTGCATACGTTGGTAAGACTGTTGCCCTGCTAATGTGATTTTTTTTTTTTTTTTTTTTTTTTTTTTTTTCCCTTTCTTGTCCACCCTCTTTCCAAACAGAATGCTTTTCTGGCTTCCTCCTGTTTTTGGGCAATTTTCCCCCCCCAAACAGGGATTTCT
>JBAFTB010000023.1:2525596-2545835 GCA_037177355.1 Melanotaenia trifasciata
TGAAATGTGATAAATAAAGCTGTTATCATGGATCATGGTGGATTTACCAGATAGTCTCTAGACAGGATGGGGAAAAGTTATCTCTGGTATTTATCAATTCTTTTTCATTAATTCTGTTCAGAGACCACTTATCAATATCCACAGCCTCTTCTCACAGGAATGTTTAGGTGTCAGTTAAAGCTGGAATCAGCTGATCAATACTGATAAATGTTGGAATTCCTACAAAAAGCCACGTTTATGAACACAGTTTCCTCAGCGGTGTTTTCAGCGTGTACCATAAAATTGGTTTTCCACACATTATAACCCTTGTTACATTTAAAGGTCCAATATTATACATGTTTTTTTTTAAAGTTTCATATGGATAAAACACATAAGAAGATAGCTGAGGCACTCAGGGAGATGATGAATAAAAAGCCTGTATTATGTCATGGCTAGCCTAATAAAAACAGGTCTATGTTGACGCGTTTCAGCGGAATACTACATTTTTACACCCAAGTAGCACTCCGTGCATTTAGTTGTTTTTTTTTTTCATCGAAAATTTCGTAAGGGTGTAAGAGGTCCAACAACATTGTTTTCAAAGTGTATTAATCCAAATTCAGCCTCGGTCCTTCATTGAATCCATTCCAGATGTGGCTCTAGTGAGCTCTGATGAGAACGGGCCGTTTCTGTGTCTGAACCTTTAAATGTTCGTGAGTGGTGCCTGTCCACACCCCTCTCTGGGAGAAGATCCGGCTTTCGCTGGCACCTGCTCGGTGAATTTAGAGAGCGGGCTCAGCTAGCCGGGAGCAGTGGTTATTTCCCTTCATAAGGTCACAAAGGGAAGATCTCAGACTCGCCTGTTCAAGCACACATTTCAAAAACTTGTAAGTGAGAGAGGTGGCAGAATTTTCTCATGTTTGGGCCTCAAACACAGGCTATGAGGACACACGACTGTTAGAAAACCTTTAGAAAGTGAGTTTTGCAGAACGTGGGACCTTTAACTGAATAAATGTAATTTTTCAGACAGAAAATCTGAATCTTTAAACGTTACTGTGACTCATTCTGCTGTTTGACTCTTTCCTCGTCTGTCCTCACAGAAGTGTCCTCTGCAGACGTCAAGCTGGCGACCGTAGCAGGAAAGAAGGGCAAGAAGGCCGAGGAGGAGGAGCAGCAGCAGCCGGAACAAGCAGCTCCTGCAGCTGCAGCTGTAGCTGCAGCGGCGCCGGCAGCCCCGGCGGCACCGGCAGCAGCCCCCGAAGAGGAGGAAGAGGAGGAGTATGTGGTGGAAAAAGTCCTGGAACGTCGAGTGGTGAAGGGAAAAGTAGAGTTTCTGCTAAAATGGAAAGGCTTCTCAGAGTGAGTAGAAAGTTTCTAGTGATTACGTACGTTCAGATTTTGTGCCCAAAGCTAAAATACCTGAAGTGGTCTCTGCTCCGTGTTGACCACACACCTACAACTGTGTTGAACTCACTCAGTAATCATAATGCTGTAAGCTCTGTTTTGATTTAATTTTATTTTATATTAGAGTCTAAGGTTTTTACAGAAGAGATTTTCAGCTACCAGAAAAACATGAATTTCCTGAAATGAAATGAATCAGGCTGTGGATGAGACATAAAAACCCGTCAGTCAAACCTTCTAGAAATCCACACGGGATCCCGAGTAGAAAGTTGCATTTGTGTCGTCTCATCGCGTGTTAGATTCTCTAAAACGTGCACACGCATGTTCACGTGATTGTGTCTAATTCAGGTTTTTACACTGAGGGACCTTCGTGATCAAAAATCATTTAATATGAAAGCTGGAAAGGAAACTGAAGTCTGGACTTCCTGTTCCTGTCTGTCTTTGTCTCTCAGTGAGGACAACACCTGGGAACCTGAGGAGAACCTGGACTGTCCAGACCTCATCGCAGAGTTCATGCAGAAATACAAAGAGAAGGAAGAGAAGAAGAAGGAGGGCAAGAGGAAAGCAGCCAGCGAGGCCTCTGGAGACTCTGAGGAGCGAGGAAGCAAGAAGAGAAAGGAGGAGGTAGGGAAGGAAGCAGGAAAAAGACAGGAGCAGCTTGGTTCCTCAGAGGAATCTCAGACAGATAGAAACCCGTTTAATGGTTTTTTTATTTCTAAGAATAGTGATCTCCTTAAGCAAAACAATCCAGTCCAGTTCTGATGTAAATAAAACAGATCTGTGATCCACGTGCGTCCAGATTCTCATCGCTCTTCCTAAAGCAAGCTGTTCAGTAGCTGCGTGGTTTGATTTGATCGTCACGTCTCATCTCTGTTCCAGGGTGAGAAGGCCAGAGGTTTTGGAAGAGGACTTCAGCCTGAACGGATCATTGGAGCCACAGATTCCAGTGGAGAGCTGATGTTCCTCATGAAGTGGTGGGTCCTCCCTCTGAACCTGGACTAGGGTGGGAACCCCGTCCTAGTCCAGGTTCCACATTCAGAACAATCTGGTCTCCAGTGGGTCGGACCAGGAAGAAGACAGCATATTAACTTATAAATGTTTTGCTACAAAGAACATGTTCATTATCAGGATGTGTATGTTTAATGTTGGAGATCCAGCTAAATTTACCGCAGTTACACATTTACATTTTTTTATTGGCTGTATTCTTAATTTATTAGACATAAAGCATTTTTAGAATGTATTGATTTTAAGTACAGTGGTCCCTCGCTACAACGAGGTTCACCTTTCACAGCCTCGTTTCGCAGATTTTTCTTGGTGCAATTTTGCATGTTTTTTTGTTTTTGTTTTTTTTTACAGCGCATTGTGTTCTGCATCTTGCGGTTTCATTCTATAATACTGGACTTATTTTTCTACGAAGTTTTGAACTTTGAGGGCGTTTAAACAAGAGAGAAAAGTGAGAAAATGTTTATAAACTTTTCTCAGACAGGTATTAAGTGTGTAATTGTTAAAAATAAAGCTGACTACGTCGCAGGTTTATTTTTAGAACGTAACTCCTGCAATTAACAAGGGACCACTGTATATATAAACATTTTAAATTTCTACTGTATCATATCATACAAAGGGAAGTCACATCTATTAAGTCAGAAATATGGTAAAGATAGAATAAGTTCTCTTGCCTGATGTTTTAGATTTAAACAGATCACATGAAACCTCAGCTGGACACGTCAGACCAGGGGTCGGCAACTACATTTGGTCTGAGGCCAGATATTTTTTTGACCAACTGAATGGTGGGCCAAAATGTTTTATTTATTTTCCTCAAAGTTCTTGCTTGCTGGCTCTGGACCGGAGGAACCTCATGCAGAGGCTGCATCCAGGCCTCTTCCTCCATGTCTGGTCGTCTGATGCGGTGCGAGGAGGAGAGAGCGGCTTTATTTACACGAAGAGACTTTTTCTGTCTGGAACTTAAGAATGAAGAAAAGAGCTGACATTTCTCTGTCCAAACCCATGCAGATGGGCAGAAAATTGTGGATTTTTGGATGGAAAACTGCTGCCAAAAGACAACGAGAAGCATAAATCGGGCTTTCTTTTGCCTCTGGTTCGGTGAATCTTGGTCATAGTGAGATGAAACTTAGTTGTGGAATCTGTGAGATGTGAGTTTTCAGTAGAGGTTCGTTTGTTCGTGTCCATGCCGTGGACATGGAAGACGTAATTTACGTTTACATATGTTTTCAGACGCAGGTTGAACAGCCTCGATTTAGTGTTTACTGTATTTTCTTTATGCAGCAGTAGGCCTGCTTTTAGAGGAAAAAGACATTTTGCACGAAACAATGCAATTAATTGTGATTAAAAATTGTCCAGCACTAATAAGTAATTTATGGATAAATTATTATTTTAAAGCGGTTAACGAATGCGTGTGATGACCAGCTGCAGACATCTGTCATTTCTGTGTTCTGACGGCGGGACGTGGAGAAGCATGATGGAAAGATGAGCCACACTCCACTTTTCTTGTATTCTGTTTTGTTTGTTTTAACTCTTCCTGCGTTCTGCACCAACATGGCGGCTCTAGAGGATCTCTGCTCGTCTCTGTTTGTGCAGCAGCTGCTTCCTCCCTCTCCTCATGATGTTCCGTGAATCATGATGGCCGTCGGTGATCAGCTGATCGGCTTTTCTCTTTTGTTGCGTGTGTTTATGGATCAGCTGAGAGGGGGAAACTAGAAGTTTATGGTTCACACTGTCGCATATTTATCCCAAAGTGTTGTTGTTGGCAGGATCTTCTCTAACACAGGAGCTGCTGGTTTGCAGGGTTTATACTTCAGCTATGCAACTGATTGATCATCTAATGTAAAAAAGTGATGAAAAACTAGTAAAACAAGCAGCCAATGATGTGTTTTATCAGCAGGTGTTTACTTTGGGTGAAGCTGCTGTAGGACTTTTATCACTGCTGCACAAACACTCACACTTCAATGATAAAAGAAAAAGCTGTTTTTATCCAGATCATCAGTTTTTATCGGTTTCTTCATCAATGTCGGCTGTTTAACTTCAGTCGTCACAGCTGCTGGTTTTAGGACAGAAATTATCACCATGGAGACGGTTGGTGAGATGATGATATATGAATTCTGAATTATGATCTAGAACATGGTAGAGATGATTTAGAACAACATATAGAAGTACGTTACATGCTGCGTTTACTGACCCTTGGACATCTGACGTTTCACCAAGTTAACAGTAAATATTTGTAGCATCGGATCGTTCCGGTGATGATACAGTAAACGGGCAGAGTTGCGATTAATCATTATTTTTTTTAATTTGACAGCCTTAATAAATGTATGTAAAACGGCTGTTAAAATTTCCCCATCCCAATCAGTGTAATCTGGTGGGCCACGAATCATTGACGGTGGGCCAGTTTTGGCCCGCAGGCCGCCATGTGCTGGCTGCTGCATTACAGATTAGTTACTTGTATT
The DNA here is from genome assembly GCA_037177355.1 of Melanotaenia trifasciata. Taxonomy (NCBI): domain Eukaryota; kingdom Metazoa; phylum Chordata; class Actinopteri; order Atheriniformes; family Melanotaeniidae; genus Melanotaenia; species Melanotaenia trifasciata. The sequence continues at coordinate 2,530,435 of JBAFTB010000023.1, forward strand.
AAAATTCCAGTTACCTTTAATAGAATATTAGAATTATGTAGAGTGTCAGAATATAATCTGGTTCTGGATCTTGACTCTTTGCCTCTTTAACCCAACAGGAAGAACTCGGATGAGGCGGACCTCGTCCCGGCCAAGGAAGCCAACGTTAAATGTCCCCAGGTGGTGATCTCGTTCTATGAGGAGCGTCTCACGTGGCATTCCTACCCCACGGAAGATGAGGAAAAGAAAGAGGAGGACAAAAAGGACTAGATGATGAGCTAAAAGGAAGAAGTGTGGAGGTGCAGGGCAGCTGTTTTCCTGCCCTGCAAGTCCTCAAAAGACGTTCCCACATGTACGTTGGTTAAAACCTTGTTCTGGTTCTGGTGCCTTTAGTTCAGACCGAGAGAAGTTTGTTTCCTCTTCCTGTCACGATCCTCATTCAGACGTGCCTGTTCTCTGAAGCTGACGGCGTCGTGATGGCGGGGGCCGGGGCAGGAAGGCGTCTCAGACTTCAACGTGCTCCGGTGGGAACGTCTTTTGAGGGAACGTTGAGGTGTTTCCGGAGGACAGAAACCCTTCGTGTCTCTTTCAGTATCCATTCTATGTGCCACCTGGTTTCTCACTGTAACTCTACATTTCTGCACATTTCACGCTGATGTGGACGAGGAGAGGTCGCAGCAGATGACATCACCACCAGCTGCTGGCCTGACGTCCTTATATGGTCGCAGGAGGAAATATTCTGATTGATGGAGCCAGATTTGATGAATCAGATGAGCGTGTTTAAAGGTGTTTCTGGAGTTTCAGACAATCTGTTTCTCCACTTTTATTAAGGAACGGGAAGATCATTGATTTAATCTGGAAATGTTTCCAAATCCCACCAGAGTCACCTGCTGAACAAGTATCTGGTCCGGCTGGTGAAGCAGCAGCAGGTGGTGGTGGTGGTGGTACCTCCATGATTAAAGCTGTAGAATAAACTTCCACCTCCTGGTTTTAGTCTCTCTCCCTCTCGGCCTCGCGTGTCTTCTTGGCTGTATTATTTCTGCTTTCACCGCCATGTTGACGCACTGAGCATGTGCAGACGGGATGGCGGCGAAGACTTGGTCTTCCTCCTTTTTTGCACATGCTCAGTGTTGGCGTGACCCTGGCTGTGTTTGTTTAGACTGTATTAAAGTTAGCATTGTAGCTTCCTGTCAGCAGATCTGGATCAACCCGGATTAGTTCTGGTCTTTGTTTAGATTAAACCAGTTTATTCTGGTTCTCATGAAATCTGTTGAATGTTTTAAATCTTTTAATTTCACACTGAGACCTAAAAAAAAAACTGTTTTAGACCTTCAGCTTTAAATCTGCTTCAGTTCTTCCTCCGAGACCCAGACCAGTCTGGTCCTCTGAGACCAGAGAAGTCTGATCCTCCAGGTCCAGATCAAGTCTGGTTCTTGGTTCTGGTCCAGGACTGAACCAGGTCTGCACAACCTAGTCTAGGACTGAACCAGGACCTCAGCATCTGGTCCAGGTGGTCCAGGTCTGCTGCTAGTTTTTGTATCTCTTTGTTTTCTGGGCGTAGCCTTTAGTTTGTGTTGCTGCATGTTTGTTGATCTTTTAATGGTCAGATTTAGTAAATGTTCCTGGATTCCTAAAGTCTGCTTCCATGACTCAGTTCTTCCAGATGATCTTCCTCCAGAAAGAGAAAAACATATATGTTAGACACTGAAACGTGCACTCACATGTTCACGTGATCATCTCTGGTTCAGGTTTTTACACTGAAGGATCTTCATGATCCAAAGATTTTAAGATAAAATTAACACGGTTCACAGGTCATGTGAGACATTTACTCTGAAAATCCCGGGTTATTCCCACCACTCCTGCAGCAGTTCCGACCTTTCTGGGTTTAATGTGGACATTTCAAACAGACAGCAGGAAGTAAAAAGATAAATAAAAAAATGGCTCCTTCAGTCTGAAAATTCGCTTTTTCAGCTGGAAGCTCCTTCTCTTCACATGGAAGAAGTAAAACCTAATAATCCAGTCTGGTCCTGCAGAAGGATCCCTCCTCAGAGCTCCAGCTCAGCTGTGAAGTTGGGAATGACTGTTGAGTTCATGATGTCATCCAACATGGAGGCAGTCATGGGGTTCCTGCAGGACTCTCTGGATAGTTTTTTCTGTTTCGGGCCTTCAGTCAGCAGGTTTCCATCAGATTTTCAGCTCAAATCTAATTTCTTTTTGTCTGACATTACCGTGACGTAGTCGTCCTCAGAAGGGTGAGGAGATGTTACTGTGACCTGTCTTGTCAGCTGTTTTATCGGGAACTGCCACGCCCCCTGCTGGGTGGCCCCCTGCGTAGGACGGCGTCTCAGCTGTGGGACGAGGTGAACCTTCCCCCAGTCGCTGGATTTTTAGCTGCTTGAGAATATGGTAGAAATTTAAACTAAATCTGAAAGCTGCTTTCAGAGGAAAACTTTATTTTTCATTTCACAGAAACTCAAACAACCACAAACACACTGCAATAAATAGTTTTTTAACATTTCCCATGAAGCTCCGCGGCAGCTTGGCTCCAGCACAGCGGTGAGTCGCTGCGGTTGCTGTCCAGAAAGAGATCACCGCCGACGGATTCGTGACCGACAACCAGAACACTGACTTTTCTTTTGTGTTTATGTAGAAGGAAAACGAGGTGGCTCTATCATTCCTGGGAATGTTCCAGACTTCTGGTCCTGCTAGTGGGCAGGTGATCCTCAGTGATAGTGGAAACTATTGATTTGCTAGAAGGAATTTACCTCCCAGGATACAAAGGTTTCCAGGAAAACTAGCGGTAGTCCAAACACCATGATGATGATGATCATTACGTCCTCTTCATCCTTCTGTCTTTATCTCTGTTCTTCCTTCAGTCACTTAGTTCTATCATTTCTTTGGAATTTGCACACAGGAACAGTTTATTCCTTCAGGAAATTTTCCTCCTTCAGGAACATTTCCCTCCTTCAGGAACGTTTCCCTCCTTCAGGGACGTTTCCTCCTTCAGGAACATTTCCCTCCTTCAGGAACGTTTCCCTCCTTCAGGAACATTTCCCTCCTTCAGGAACGTTTCCTCTTTCAGGAACATTTCCCTCCTTCAGGGACGTTTCCTCCTTCAGGAACGTTTTCCTCCTTCAGGAACGTTTTCCTCCTTCAGGAACGTTTCCTTCCTTCAGTCAACAGGAATACTGTTTAAACAGCTTCTATCATTTCTTATGGAATCTGCACACAGTCAGATACGATTCCTTCCTTAGGAACGTTTTCTTCCTTCAGGAACGTTTACTCCGTCAGGAATGTTTCCTTCCTTCAGGAACGTTGTCTTCATTCGGTGCATCGTTGCCCTGAAATTCAACATGTTCTTGAAATCATGGATGTTCCAATCACTCCGTATTTTGTTAGATTAAAAATTCCACATATCAATCTAGAAGGATGTCAGATCTTAGAAACTGAACCAAACACCATCGCAGCCTTCCAGTTTCTGTCCCGTAACCATAGAAACAGTCCTGCTTCCTTGCAGACGTTGGCGGTGCTAGCTGCCGGTTTGGTGAGTCAGTGTCTGTATTCTTCCGGTTTTCCAGGTTTTAATCCTTGTGCCTGGGTTTCTTGCTGTCTTTATCTGCCATCTGCGCTGCATCACCATCACTGGATCCAAAATGGAGGATGTACTCTGTGGCGTTCACTGGCTTCCCTTCCTTATCCCTAAGCTTGGAGAAGATTTCCTGGGACAGCATTCCAAACCTGCTCTTCATCTCCTGCAGATTCCTGAGAGCTTCCCTTCTCTCTTGGAGGAGTTGAGAACGGTGTCGCCTCAGACCCGACACTTCGTCCTCCAACCCCTGCAGCACGTCTTGTTTTCTCTTCCGGCAGTTCTGAGCAGCGATCTTGTTCTTCCCGCGCCGCCGGATGTCCCTGATGAGGGTAAGCTGTTCCTCGTTCAGCTGGAATCTGCTCAGCAGATCATTAAATTCCTCCACCGGCATGCTAACAATCCGCTGGTAGGAGAACGGGATTCTGAGGGCTCGGGCTCGCTGCTCATCCCGGCTCCGGAATTTGGTCCCAGTGATGTGACTGGAGAAGGAGCGCTGGGATTTGGTCCTTCTGGAAAGCATCTTGGAAAGTGAAGTGGTGGATGACCAGTCCTGGTTGTACGTGTGATCATGACTGACATGTTCCTGCCAGGAAAGTCTGTGGAACAGTTCATGATTCCCACTTATCCTTACTGGAATGAGATTTTTTACATCTCCGGAACACCCTCCAACTGCTCCCAACTCCTCCAGATTTTCCTCCACTTCCATCTCTGAACCAAAGCTGTCCTCAGCATCTTCATCCTCATTTTCTGAGAAGAGACTTCCCGCAGCCGACCCACACCATGGAGAGGACGACGATGAAGATGAGCCGTTAGAAACACATGAAGAAGAAACAGGACTGTGACTGAAGTCCAGAGAGAGACCAGAGTCCGATTCCATCTCATCCTCACTGTCTAGGGAAGGGGAAAAGGTTCGAAAACTCTCAGTTTGTGTCGGGAAGCTGGTTGAATTGTCCTCTGGTCTTCCTGGATGGTTCTGATCTTCCCTGTCAGTCTCTGGCTGGTTTCCTGGGTGGTAATCGCAGCCTTCCTCCTCCAGCCCGGCAGCCATCTCCAGATCAAATCCTGCTTCCAGGACTGGGTCCCACATTCTCACAGCATCCAAGATGGAAGCATCCTCTAAGAGGTCACCAAGTGGGCTACAGAGACCATCTACACCCTCTTCATCCAACAGAAAGGCATCAGAAGGTCCCAGAAGGTCCTGGCTCAGATAATTCCCTTCTAAGGTTGTGATGAAACTGGGAGTCACCAGGTCAAAAGAAGGAAAGTTAACACCAGCTTCAGAGAGGCTCTCAGGTTCTAGCATTCCCTTAAAATCTGGAGATGATGGATCCATGTTGACTAGGTTGTCTTCTGGATTCAGACCCATGAAGAAGTCCTCTGCAGGCAGATCTCCGTGGTTGTCCAGCTCCGAGCTGGGAGTGAGAGGAAGCAGAACCAGGCCCAGATCCGACTGGTTTCCAGTTCCCAGCAAGCCTGCACACAAAGGGAAAGATGTTAGGAACGAGCGGATGCAGCAGAGTTCTAAAAAGATCCGATAAGAAGTGTGGAAACGTTTATTCCAGCAATGTCAAACTCATTTTAGCTCAGGTCCCACATTCAGTTCAATCTGGTCTCCAGTGGACCAGACCAGTAAAAAAACAGTGAGATAATGGTCGTGGTTCCGCTTTACCGTGCTGAGAAGGCATCCCTGTGAGAAGGTTCTGTTGGTCCAGCTGCTGGATCACATTCCCATCAGATCCAACAGCGTTTAGATTCCCGTCTGGTCTGGAATCCATGTTCTGAAGATGAAAAATTCATCAGTTCCATGTTAAACTTCTCAGTTTTCTCATCAGCCCATCACTCACCTCTGGCTCCAGGATGGCCAGCAGATCTTGCCATTGGACTTCCAGATCCAGGTCCATGGAGGGCCCATCAGGAACAACACTAGGGGTCTCAGAGTCCACATATCTACCAGCAGCATCCCCCAGCTGTGGGAGGAGAAAGAAGTGAGTCCAGCTTAGTAAAGACTGAAGGACCAGGGATAAGCTCAGGGAGCTCCAGGAGAGACCAGCAGAGGCCTGGAGAGACCAACATAAACCAGGAGAGACCAGCAGAGACCAGAACAATGTGCTAAAACGGACCAACATACTCCAGAATTTCATCTACACCAGTACCTGTTTATACGGCAGACAGACCACATACTGCCGGTGTTACCTTTACATCTTGTTTACAAACACGCCTCATTATGTGTGTGTCTTTGTGTGTGTGTGTTAGTAGTAAACGGGGATTGCAAAACTCCATGATGTAAATCTATGTTGGTGTGATATGGCTGCTGATCAGGTTTCAAAACAACGGGTCAGAAGTCCGAGGACGTACTGTTGGAAGCTTGGTGTGTTCTAAGAGATCATGTTTACTATCTATTTTAAAACCCTGCAGTAAGTTGGATGAAGGCAGCAGGGCAGCATGTTTTCAGATCTCCATGTTTCCACATCAGGGGCAATAATCTGTTTACAGATATCATGTCAACCATCCCGCTGATGTATATGTTTATGCTCTCCTCTAATCTTCTTCCCAGCTAACTATCCCACTGATTTTATGAAGATGCTTGGAGGTGAAGACATGTTAGCATATTCATATAATCTTTATATAAATTAGTGGGTTAGCTGGAAAGAACGTTAGGCTAATGAAAACGCCAGCAGTTCAGCCGGTGATGAATTAATCACATTAATTAATCACATTGTTTCAATGGTGAGTAAAATGACATATTAGGACCAAGCTAAGCTAGCTGATGGAGAAGAGAGCCTCTGGATCATAATGAATCTGGAACATTAACGGCTGCTTTTCATCAGAAAGTTTCCTCTGATGCAGCCTTTCTGACTGTAATGTTCATCTGTAGGTTGCTCCCTCCTGCAGGATGGAGTGTTTACTTCAAGGTGTTTCTGCCCAGCAGGGTGTTTCCTTTCTGCAGGATTACACCTGAAATAGCTGCGTTGCTTCATCTCTGGTCACATGGTGTGTAGTGAGGTGAGGTTTCCACCTGACTCATCCACCTCTTACTAATTCTCTCATGATGTTACATAAAACACAAATCTAAGGCTGTTTCACACCTAAATGGTAAATGGACTTGTACTTCTATAGCACTTTTTCAGTCAGTTTGACCACTCAATGCGCTTTACACTACTTATCACATTCACACACACATTCACACCCCGACAGGCACATCGGGAGGCAACGTGGGGTTAAGCGTATTGCTCAAGGACACTTCGGCATGTAGTCAGTGGAAGCCTGGAATCGATCCAGTCGAAAGGCGACTGCTCTTCCTCCTGAGCTACAGCCGCCACCGAAGATCATAGAAAGTGTTCAGTAATGAAAAGCTGAAGTTCTAGATCATTCCGGTAGATTCTCACAAACACATTGTACTGATTTAAAACCAGACTGACTTTCCTGAATTTGATCATGACAGCCATCTATGGGTAAAAGGTTTCCAATCCAGCTGTAAAATGTATCATAAAAACAGATCATGATCACTACTATGTTGCTAAGAGACCTTTGTTTTGACCCGGAAGCAACATCCTGTCAAACTTTCCACCAATCAGAGAGCTTAGATTGACAGTTATGTCCAATCAGGAGCAGCCAAAGATCAACCAGTGAGCAGAAAGTCCTATAAGTGTCTGACAAGAAAAATAATCCTCTATGGCTGAGCAGGTCATCTCGGAGGGTTATTACACGAACAAAGATCAGCAATGATTGCTGATTTGAGATAAATATAACCTGTTAACCTTCGTACCTTCACTGACTCACACGTTTACAAACTGAGATGGAAACCAGTTGAATGGTGTATGCCGGCTTCTTATTAAAACGCTCCAACTTTTTAACCCTGATGCAGGTTCAACAGACTTTTACACTTGAATCTTTTTTCATGGGAACAAACCAGACCCTCACCTCTGCTCCTCAACCTGCACATGCATTTTCCTTCCAGATGTGGCTCCATTTAAAGGAAAGTAAACAGACAGTAGAATATCTATTCTTACAACAAAAACAAAAACTTTCACCACTCGTTTACTGTTTCTGCTGAGTTTGTTAAACATAATGCCAAGTTGGTTTAGTCAAGCAAGTTCCTTGGAAAATTCAGGCAAAAATAAAAAACTAAAACACAGAAAAAACCAACATACTCCCAGCGAAGTGAAGGTGTCATACCTCTTCATCTTCTCCAGCCTCGTCTTCCTCCAGGTTAGCTTGGGGCTCCACAGTTGGGGACGTGTGGTCGCTCCTTCCCTGAGGAGGAGTTCCCTCCATCAGGGAGAACTGATGTTGAGGTCCCACGGGGAGCGGATGTGGTTCTCTCTGGACCAGCCATGTCTCTACCTCTGCATGGGGAACCTGTACAAAACAGAAAGGTTGAAATTCTGCAGAGATTTGTTAATAGGAGCAGTTTCATGAAAGCTGCAGAGCAGCTAATGCCAGTTAGTATGAAGAATGTGAGGGAAACACGACTTCATCAAATCCTTTATCACTGTGTGGATTATGAACATTATAAACGTCTCAAAGAACGTATGAGAGAACTCTGATACCTCCCTTATATGATCAGCTATTGCTTCTTAGCTTAGCTTAGCTTAGCTTAGCTTAGCTTAGCTTAGCAAACACAAGGACTAAAAAGTGAGGGAAACATCCAGCTGAGCTTGTTCCAGAAAAGGATGACTTCTAGCGGCTGTAAAGTTGATCTTATTTCTTCTGGTTTAAAAATTTTCTGATCTTTTTATATTTTTGCAGTTTTCTGTAAAGACCAAAGCTACTCAAGTTATTAAACTTTAAAGGAATTAGTAGCCCTGTTTTTTCAGATTAAATAACATCCAAACAGACGAGTTAGAAAAAAATTCACCCCCTCGCAGTTTTCATGAAGATAAACTTGACCTGTTAATCCTAAAATGGATTTTTGTACCAGGCTTTAAACATGTTTATTTCTGCTGTGAACTTGGTCTTTTTAACACGGGAGTCTGTGGGGATTTGCTCGGTTTTGGAGCCCCTAGTGGATGAGCTGCTGATGAACTGCAACTTTTTTTAACTTCCGCATTGGCTTCACATTTTACAGGCGGAGGTTGCCACTTGGTACAGAGATATAAATGTTATTAAACCTGATATTTATTAAAGAGTGTTCATTAAAGTAGAGAAATGAGAAAGCTGTTATTGTCCATCAGGACAAACCTTGTGTTCTCACCTGCAGCCTGTCCAGAGAGCGGACCCAGTCTAACAGCCTTTGTGCTGTGAAGAACCGGTCCAGGTCCACACTCTTGGGGTTCAGACTGTGGCCATCCTCTAGGCGGTTGCGGAGGTTGTGGAACTGGGTCTGGGTCAGTGCTGAGGTCGGACCTTGAATCATGTCATACCAGGAACGAGGCAGGTAAGGATCCAGACCCACGTCCAGCTTGATTCCACACAGACTCAGCAGGATGGCCATCTGGATCAGGCCCTCTGAGAGGTACTTCTTCTGGTACAGCATGGTCTTCAGGGGATCAGAACCAGAACTGAGAGTCTGTTCACCACCACTCTGATGCTTCCTTCGTTTGATCCCCAGAACCTCCTTCAGCACAAATCTGTAAGATGACTTCTGATGCTGAAAAACATTCAGGGAAATTTGATGATTCTTTCTGCTTTGGCTGAGCTTTGCTAAATGCTAAATATTAGCCTAATATGTTGATATTTACATTCATTTCTTGGTGTTATAACCTGAGAAGTCTGATATCTTGTGATTTCCTTTTGAATAGAGAACACGAGTGTGTCTGCAGCTGATCTGCCGGCATGGTCGGACCAGACGGGTTTACGGTGGGAGTGAGGAGATAACTGGAGGTCTTATCACCGTCTGTAACTTTGACCTATTTCTGGAAGATGTTTGGTAACTCCCCGCCTGCTCCACACCACCCGCATTACTCTCTGCACCCACATGATGAAACATGTTTGTCTGGGAAAGCCTCTACGGTCCATCACAACCTGTTTACAGACACTACAGTAAGACAGCTGACTGTAAGCGGAGATGAAAACTTTCCAGCTTCTCTTCTCCCACATACATGTAGACACCTAAATATATCACCTGGTTACATGTCAGAGTCTGCTGCAGCTCAGCGAGGCCACAGGACGAATTTATTCAGTTAAAAAGTCTGCCACTAAAACAGGCCTTTCAACCTTTAAACCAACTTTAGAAATTCCTCCACTGGTTATTTGTTTAGTTTTAGATTTATTTATTTTTTTTTGGGTTATGGTTTCAGTTTTATTGTTATATTACTGTTATATGAAGCTTCATGAAACATAATCTAACCAGGGTTCTGGTGGTAGTTTAATCAGGGTTCTCAAAATAAACAGTAATAATGAAAGGAATAAAATCATTATCTGTTTTTATTTATGTTCAGGAGAACTCGGGTATGATCCAGACTGAGGACCTCCACATACAGTGGAACAGGGTCACAGATACATTTTCATTATTGATCAGTTATTTCCTTTATTAACTAGTTTATGAATGGATAAAAGTTTCTGACCTCATTTTAATCCTGATCTCTTAAATCTTCTAAGATCTTCTTAAATCTGTTGTTTGTGATGTTGCGTGTTTTCATTAAAAATGTCTGTCGAACTTCCTGTTTTTCTTACTTTTTAATGACATAAACCTGGAAACGGATGTTTTTAAAGGCTGCAGCTGAGTTTAATTTCTTAGAAAAAAATGTTTAGGCCTCAGAAAATAAGTTCATTTAAACTAAATGATCAAGTCTGCTAAATTAAACACAGTCAGAAGTTAAGAGAAAACTACAGAAAAGAGCAGAAAGTTCCAGAGAAACTCTGGTCTCACCGGATGAGCTGCTGCGTGTCCGTGTCCTCCTGCTTTCTGTTCTGGAGGCTGTTTGGAAAGTGGGAGGATTTTAAAGCAGCACCGAGATGACGATGAACAGCTTCTCTCCGGGGAGGAGCCTCAGTCATCTGGTGGGAAACAGCGCCTCTGCTGGGGTACAGCAGAATTACACCTGACTTCAGGAAAATGAAGGAAGTGGGTCACAGATGATGTGATGTTTACTGGCAGGTTCATTTTCAGACCTTTAATTAAATCTTTCTCTTTAAATGTTGATGAATCCCACTCACATTATTCCACGTATGCTGCAATCAGTCAAACTCAGAGCTCTAAATGAACGTTTCTGATTGTTCCTGAAGGTAGCAGCTAATCAGAATTTACACTAACCACTATGGTGAAGAAATTTATTCAGATTCTATGTGTTTTATTTAATCATATATGTTTCTTTGCTTGGCTTCTGCATTTGTACTTTTTCATAAAAATCGCAGACAAACAAATCAATAGCACCAATCTCTCAACGGTCTCCTTCCCAACAAAGAATAAAGTGTAAAACAAACATTTTAGAATATCTGGACTAAAATCACAATAAATAAATAAAGTCTTCAGACATTTCAGGGAATTTGGGGGAGCTTTGTGGTTTTTCAGTTTTGTTCCATCCCCTGACATTTTCTCTTAAACGTCTTCTTTTTCTTCATCTTACCTCCTCCTCGGTCGTAGACATCCTCCTCTGCCTCCTCTCTTGTAACCAGCTTCCTTCTTTCCTTTTAACTGAAAGTGTTGATGGGAGATGTAGTGACAGCAGCTCCAGGACGAGGAACTGATCTGACTCATTCATCAGCTGCTGAACAGGACGGGAAGTTCTCATTAAACAACCAACGTGACGTTTTACCTGCAGGTTGGTGGGAAGGCAAGAAAATAATCCACATATGCTTATTTCATGTGCTGCACTACCTCTCTTTCCAAAAACGGGGATTTCGAGTTAGTGATCTAAGTACCAAAACTTCCAGTTGATCCCAAAATAAACATTTATCTTCCCGTCTGCTTATTAAACCTGCAGCTGTTCTGTGGTGATGTTGAAACGTGTGTTTATGTTTGCAGTGTGTCTACGTGGTCGTGGTCTTGGTCTGATCCACTCCACGTCCACTTCATCGGGTCAGGTGATGAATGGCTCAGATCATTACACACGTTTTCAACCAGGTTTAAATAAAATAATTATTACGAGTTTAAAAATGTTCCTTTTTTAGCTTGGTAAATGGTCAATGGTTCTCGGGCATTTTTTAGTTTGTTAGCGTTGGCTTTTACTATCTGGATAGTCACACACAGCAGTACAGCGAGTCTTTTATTCAGAAGAAGCTGCAATTAATCAGTTTGGATAAAAAGCCATCATGATGCTGGAGACAGAAAATTCTAACATTTATTTAAAGAGAAGGCAACGATGAACAGGCAGAAACCATCTGTCAGACACACGTCTTCGTCTTCGGAGAACTTAAACATTCATGAAGTTACTGGAACGTAAACAGAGTTCTTCATCACTGAGGAAGAGTCAGACGTGACGAGCCGCTCAGCTGTAACAAGTTCAGGACCCACAACGTCACCGTACACCGACAAGATGGACAAACATACACATGATAACTGAATTGGCACAAACACGTAAGCAGCTCAAGTATTTTAACAAAATAACAATAAAAAGTGGATCTGTTTCATTTCACAGACAGATCCAGAGGCGTGTTAGAGTCCTAATCCAGATCCTGGACCTGCTTTCAACGGGGCGTCAGCTTCAGACAAAACCACGTCCTCACAAACAGGAAGCTGGACCACAAAGAAACAACTTTACTGGAAAACCTTCAATCCGGCAGATAAAAAAAAGTTTGTCCTCAGACGATCTTAAAAAACATTTTCTACTGAAGACGAGCAGCTCTTCATCACGCTCACAGTAGTAGGAAAAGTCAGGAAACGCTGATTTCTGGATCATTTCTGGAAGTCTGACTGATGACAGTGTCCTGGATTAGAACTGGAATTTTTATTCTGTTCAAAATGCCCTGAGACGGCATGAATGAACTGGAATGAACCGGAACAGCATCAAACTGAAATAAACTGAACTCAGCTTAACAGAACTGAATTCAAGCAAACTGAATTTAACCAGCTTGAATTAAATTAAAACAGAAAAAAATAGAAAAGAGTTAAATAGAGCTGAACTGATTTCAACTCGAATTCATTTAAACAAACTGAATCAAATTTAACTGAATAGAAGTGAACGGCATCGTGGTTTTAAACTGAGGATTATGATGGTCCTCCCACCGTCCACATCCAGGTCGGCCTCTAAGGTTGTAGGCACAGTGGTGCTCTGTGCTAAAGACGGGATGCTAATGTACTACCATGTTCTTCACTTTTGTCCTTGTTTCATGTTAGCATGCTAACACTGCTAGTATAAAACAACCAGGTCAAAATGAACCATTAGCACTGAGCCACTGAAGATAACAGCGTTAGCTTGACACTGTCTAAGGAACAAACTTCAGTTAAGTCCCTTTCCTCCTCGACATGCAACTAAATCCTGGACTTTGCTTCATTTTATCCGGTCTGCAGCAGACGGAAACCCACCGTTGCCGCACTAAGATCCTGGACTTTCCAGGACATACTGTTGAATACAGTTTTTCTAAATTCTGCCTCAACAACCATTTCTTATAGACACACTGGACAAAACTTAATTTTTATTCCACCATGATAAACATGGAGAAGTGGATTAAATGATGAATTACGTTTGGTCACATGATCAGAGGAACAACCGTCCAGAACTCTGGTTCTGTCCAGTCTGCAGGGGAAGGTAGGTGGTCTACTGGTTCCTATCACTGGTGGGATTGGAGCTGAGACAACCAGAAGACCTCGTGTCAGAACACAACATATAAACAAAGATAAACATTAATGATCATGAATGACCCCCCCCCCCCGTACTTAAAGTGCAGATTTGTCAAAAACAGTTTAGAAATGACTCCAAACATGTTTGTAGATGAATGTACATTTCATCTGTCACTGTAACCTCCATCTTCCTTCTCATCACACTCCTCTCTTCCTGTTTTTAGCCAATCCTTGCCCTTCCTCCTCCTCAGTGCCTCTAGGATCCGGCCTCCTGTTCCTGTCCCAGGGCCTCCAGCAGCAGTCCCATGGGTGTCCTCTTCAGACCGATGCTCTCCAGTTTGTTCTCCAGCTTGTTCTTCAGGTTGCGCAGCCTCGTGGACGCGTGGAGCAGAACCACTGGAAGAGACAGAGGAAGGAGCTTTGGTTTGGATGGAGACCAGGAAAAAGTTTTTCATTGATGTCAGATCAATGATGGAGAAGACCTATAAAACCAGATTAATCTGAAGCATGTTTATGAGTCTCCTTCAGCCATCTTTATTTTCAGATTCCCCCCGCCAGGGTTGCGTTATTTACACAGTTATTAGCTGGTGTTCGTGGATTTTTTCTTTGTTGTAACAATACTTCTTGGTAATAAATCTGTTGGAAAGTCTGTTTATTTCCCTTTTAAATGGAGGCGCGTGTGGTGGATGTAGTGGAAGATTCTCGTCCTGGATCTGCAGCAACTGTGTGATATCATGTCAATATGGAGCAAAATCTGAGGAATGTTTCCAACAGCCAGGGCTCTAAATGAACACCTACCAACCCAAAATAAAGCTTCCAGCCACTTCGGCAGGTGATACATTACTGATGCATCTTTGAGTGTCTGTAACTGGTTAGTGAGTTAGTTTGATCCTTGCTAGAACGCTGAGAGAACGTTGTTGTCAATAGAAACTATGTCAAGAAATGTGATTAAATGCATGCACTTATAATCTGGATCATTTTCTCCCAGAGAAGAAAAGTAGGCGAGTGGAAATTCTGAAGCTCTTTAAGAATCTACAAGCTACATCAGCTGAACCATGACACCAGTTCTACAGGAAAAAGAGGTTCAACCCGGTACTGGAGGGTGGTCCTGATGAAAAACTTTTTAACCAGTAACACTGACTGAGGGGACTTTTACAGACGGTTAAAGATGGTGGATCTGCAAACACTTCCACTCTGTATGTTGATGTTTTCCAACAATGAGAGTTACAAAAGTAAAAACCTGTAAGGTGGAACCACGTTCTTTGCTGAGCAAATAGCATGCTGCTAATGTACAGGTGTGTGTGTGATCCCTTGTCTTACTTAGTATAGGAAATGCTATCCCAAACAGAAACACAGCCACTCCTCCCAACACTGACACGAAGAAATAACTGGCCACAAGAATGGCCAGCACAGACACCGATGGATGGTTTCTACGGAAACGACGAATGGGAGCTCGATTCTCAGCGGCCCAGACAAAGCCCAGGAATAACAAGGTGACCACTGTCGCCCCAACGAACAGCTGGACGGGCTGGAAGTACCTGAGAGGAGGAAGACATCCAGAAGATTCCGCTCAGTATCACTGTGTGTGTGCAGCATGGCTCGTAAACACTGTAAGTTAATTTGCGTTTAACTGCGGGTATTTGCACGTTATGTTCAAATGCACACACAAATATTAAGAAATTACACACACAAAATAAATTTACAAATGTACAAACATTAACATGTTTTACCTCCAAGCTCACAAATCCATGCTTTCATGTTCAGAAACAATCCGACACAGACTAACCGTTAAATATGTGTGCATGACGGACGGACGGACGGACAGACAGATAGATAGATGACCCCACCTCAAACATCATAGCGTTATGATGGCAGTAACACACCCTTTATTCCAGTTACATAAACAGCCGTCACTACAGAAGTCACTAATATTAATATGAGCTTTAGATTAAAATCAGACAACTAAAAATTTCAGCCAAAGTCTGATGTTTCGTAAAACTTCTGATCAATTACAGGAAGGCTGTTCTCAGTCAGAATGTGACTGTTATGCTATCCATCCATCCATCCATCCATCCATCCATCCATCCATCCATCTAAGCTCCATCAATGCTGAAAAGTACATGGAGGTTTTAGAGCAACATCTGCTCCCATCCAGACAACGTCTCTTTCAGG
>JBAFTB010000023.1:2663204-2680972 GCA_037177355.1 Melanotaenia trifasciata
CGTTTTTTTCGCCGTAACAAAAGGCCCCCGTTATGCCAGCGGGAAGCAAAAAAAAAAAAAAAAAACTTTTTTTTTTTTTTTTAATGTGCGATTAAAAAAATTAACGGTGTTAATTAAGCGTTGCGTTAACGCGCGATTAACGCGTTAACGTGCCCAGCACTACTTGGAACGTTTACACTCTTCCATAGGTCTCCAGGCTGAACTACCTTCTGGACAGATTTTGGGATCATGTTTCCTCCTTCAGCTCTGAAAACATTCTTTTACTAATAAATAAAATCATCTTTATACAACGTGTGATGAAATCTAAAATCTTCTTGTGTTCTTTGATTTCTGTCCAATCTGGAGCCAAATCGAAGGTTTCTGTTGGGACCAGTACCAAGGTGCTCACACAAGCTGATGGTAAAAAATGTGTATTTTAGAAAAAAATCACTGCATCGGTTTTACAATATTCTGGTCCAAACTCTGGTTACCATGGCACCAGAATGTGTCTCATCATCTTCTGAGAAGCAGTTACGATAGTTCAGTTGTCCGATATTCATCATGAGAATTCAGCATATCACGAAAAGATAAAAATACAAACCTGTCATCATCATCATCATGATGAAGAGAATAAATGTGGTTCCAGAATGGAGCCCTGAGGGACGCCATGTTTGCAGCAGGTACCAGATATTCCTATGCAGCACTGTCGAACAGAAACAAGACTGAACCGGTTTATCCATCTGCGGGTTGGATCCCACTTTAAGGAGAGAAATATGAAAGATGCTTCACATCCAGACAACAGACTGATGAAAGGGTGAAAAACATTTAACAACTTTACCCAGATTTTTTCGTTTTGATGGAACGCCATCATTCCAAGAGATTTTCTTCTGTCTCGTTGGTGGAGAAAACTGCTTGAAGGTTGAGTTCTTTCAAGACCTCATGTTCCTTAAAATAGTCTGTGGCCTTCAGTTTTTTATGGGTGGAGACACATCCATCATTCCCTAAAATTAGTTGGATTTGTTGGATTGACCCTTCCTAACTCTTCCCAAACTCTTCCTGCAGGAAAACCAGCATCTTGTACCTGGGACTGTGCCTGATAGTTGTAGGATAGCTGTGGTTCAACCTCTCTTCTAAAAAGCCAAATCTGGACCCTACAGTTCTTTCCAACTTTAGGCTCTAAATTCTCTTTTCTTTCCAATCTGCTGGAGAAAGCAGCTGCAGATTTTTTTTAGATGGTCATGGTCTCTTTTGTTGTGTTTTAAGTTCACTCTTCGTGACTACACCCTCCACCCAAGGCGGAGGTCATCTTTCTTGTGCTTGAGCTGACCCGTGTGTTGCCATCATTTATCCATTCCCTACAATATGTGGGATTCGTGTTCATGTGGATTTAAATTTATGTGGAAATATAAAAAAAAATCTATTTCTTAAAAAATTGTCCAATCAACCAAAAATTTCAGGACCTCCTAAAAGTACCTCCACGGACCCCCTGGGGGTCACAGACATCTTGTCAAAGACTTCTGTTCTAGATTATTATTATTATTATTATTAATAATAATAATAATAATTATTATAATTTATAATAATAATATACATTTTATTTGTGGGCGCCTTTCTTGACACTCAAGGTCTCTTTACAAGATAAAACACAAGCATAACAAATCAATAAATACGCTTATAAATTAAAGAATGCATAAAACAATAATAAAAGCAGTGTGAAATATTACAGTGAGTATGCTAGTTTGAACAGATGTGTTTTGAGTTTAGATTTGAACAGTTGTATTTAATCAGAGTTGCAGAGGTCTTGAGGGGAGTGAGTTCCAGAGATTAGGAGCAGAGCAGCTGAAAGCTCTGCTCACCATGGTAACAAGGCGGGCGGGGGGGAGGACGGTGAGGTGGATGGACAAAGAGGATCTGAGGGAACGGACTGGTATGGAGACATGGAGGAGATCAGAAAGGTAGGGAGGAGCGAGGTTATGGATGGCCTTGCAGGTGAACAGCAGGATTTTGTCGTGGATCCGGTAGATGACGGGGAGCCGTGGAGCTGCTGCAGAACAGGGGTGATGTGATGGGTAGATGGAGTTCTTGTGATGACCCGGGCTGCTGAGTTCTGAACCAGTTTTTGGGGAACACCAAACAGAAGGGAGTTACAGTAATCAAGCGAAAGGTGATAAGACTATAGACAAGTATGGCGGCGGGGTGAGGGAGGGACGGAGGAGGCTGATATTGCGGAGGTGAAAATATGCCAATCTGATTATGTTATTGATATGTGATGTAAAAGACAGAGTGCTGACGAGGATGAAACCCAGACTCTTTAACTAAGAGGAGGAGGAAATAGAAGAAAAAACTGTCAGATTTAGAGAGTGGATTTGTTGCCAATTAATAACATTTGTTTTATTTAAGAAAGTTTCACGTGAACCAGGACTAAAGGCGATGTCCACATGGCACCGAAGCCAGTTCAGGTGTGAAAACGGTGTAGAAAACTAGTAGAAAGTCTTCAACATCCCCACGACACTGCTGTAGTACATACTACAGGCTGTGGGTGGTGCTAAAGAGAACACTCCAAAGCTACAGCACAACAACGCATGTGCAGATAAAGGCTCACTGCGTGTTGCAGGAAATTCACATCGGAAGCAGAGAAGAGAATATAGCTGAGGATTCATTGCGAAGCAAAAGAGAAACATTTCTTTGGACTAATGAAGTTGATCTTCAAAAAAATGCTTGATTATAAAGCATAAAAAACTTGAGGAAGGGAGGATTGGTAATCAGCACGTGTTCATCACATTGACGTCATATACTCAAGTTGTGCAGACGGTAGAGGACTCAGACCAATCCACTTTGGTACCTGGCTTCAGACATTATCGGTTTCATGGAGCTAATCCCTGGCTTCGTGGGGATGAAAGGGTGGTTTGCTAAAATACTTTAGTGGTTTTGCTGCAATCCGGCGTCGTGGGGACGGCCCCTTAATCTCTTGAAGATAATCTGTGAGGGAAGATGGTGGGAGGGTGGAGTTTGGTTTAGTGGAGAAGTAGAGCTGGGTGTCATCCGCATAGCAATGAAAATGTATGTGGTGTTTTTTTAGAAGTATAACCGAGAGGGAGGAGGTAGATGAACAACAGGGGCCCCAGGACAGAGCCCTGAGGCACACCTGTTGTAACTGGGAGTGACTGGGAAGTAGATGTTTTCAACTGGATGAACCGAGACCTATTATTGAGACCATTGCCATCCATCCATCCATCCATCCATCCATCCATCCATCCATCCATCCATCCATCCATCCATCCATCCATCCATCCATACATCCATCCATCCATCCATCGTCTGCCGCTTATCCAGAGTCGGGTCGTGACAGAAGCCACCCAAGCAGGGAAACCCAGACTCGCCTCTCCCCGGCCACATTCACCAGCTCATCCAGGGGGATCCCGAGGCGTTCTCAGACCAGCCGTGAGATGTAGTCCGTCCAGCATGTCCTAGGTCAGGGATCACCAACTCCGGACCTCTTGAGCCAGTGTCCTGCAGGTTTTCAATATCTCCATACTGCAACACACCTGACTCAAATACTGGGTCGTTAAGAGGCTGGTGTAGACCTTGACTATTGACTATTTCATTTGAACCAGGTGTGTTGCAGCAGGGTGCAGTGAAAACCTGCAGGACACTGGCTCAAGAGGTCCGGAGTTGGTGATCCCTGTCCTAGGTCTTCCTCGGGGCCTCGTTCCGGTGAGACGTGCCCGAAACACCTCACCAGGGAGACATCCTGACCAGATGCCTGAGCCATCTCATCTGGCTCCTCTGGATGCGGAGGAGCAGTGACTACTCTGAGCTCCTCCCGGATCACAGAGCTTCTAACCCCATCTCTAAGGGAGAGCCCGGCCACCCTGCGGAGAAAACTCATTTCGGCTGCTTGTACTTGCGGTCTTGTTCTTTCAGTCACTACCCACAGCTCGTGGCGATAGGGGAGGCTAGGAACGTAGATCGACCGGTAAATCAAGAGCTTCACCACAACAGACCGATGAAGAGTCCGCATCACTGCAGACGCCACACCGAACCACCTGTCGATCTCCCGCTTCATCCTTCCCTTACTTGTGAACAAGACCCGAGATACGTGAACTCCTCCACTTGGGGCAGGACGTCATTGCAGACCCGGAGAAAGCACTCCACCCTTTTCCGGCTGAGGACCATGGTCTCGGATTTGGGGTTGCTGATTCTCATCCCAGCCGCTTCACACTCAGATGCGAATTGTTCCAGTGAGAGCTGAAGACCACGGCCCGATGAAGCCAACAGAACCACGTCATCCGCAAAGAGCAGAGAATCTCTGCGCCTAGAAATTCTGTCCATAAAGGTTATGAACAGAATCAGTGACAAAGGGCAGCCTTGGTGTATCCATTGCTCTTGGCTGAAACAAAGACGGAGTAGAGCTTTACTTGTTGCCATCAAAGTGTGGAAATATTTGTCGAGAAGATTCTTCTGATGCTGAACCTCAGAAGAAAGCAGACAGCATATTTACAAAAAAACTAATTTTTATTGATTTAGCAGCTGATACAAATTAAGGGTTAGATGATGATCTGAGTTTGGTGAAGCAGAGAAAATCTGTGGAAAGATCATGTGATCACAGTGATTGTCGGCACGCTCCAGCTGCAGCAGCATTAGTGTTGCTGGGTGATCATGTTCAGCATCTGCAGGGCCATGGGTCCCTGGTCAGAGGGGATCTGAGGAAACAACCAGAGACCATCAGGTTCTCTTGATGCACCTACTGAAAACACAACAATCTTCACAGTGTACATTCTGGTTGCTACCCCCACCACATGACCTCCATCTTTTCCTGTGAGGATCAGGGAGCTGAAATCATCTACCCCAAGGGTTCCCAGTGTCATTTCCTCAAGGACCCCCTTCATGTCGCTACCCCCCACCCTGGGCTGAAACAGTGCTCGGTTTTATGCTTTCATTAGCTAGTTTCTGGCTGTGTCCTGTTCTTCCATTAAAGCTCAAGTATCAACATGTAGTCTTACTTTTTTCTCTAATAAGGACGAATCATCTGCACCGTGGTGTTTCTCAGACAGAACAGAAATAATGCAGGATAAATCCATGTTACCAGGACATACGTGAGCTATTCTACTACTACCAGCTCACTGACCTCACTAAACCACAGGACCTGGACCAGGATCGACCTCACTATGACACAGGACCTGGACCAGGACTGACCTCACTATACTGTAACACAGGACCTGGACCAGGACCGAACTCACTATAACACAGGACCTGGACCAGGACTGACCTCACTATAACACAGGACCTGGACCAGGACCGAACTCACTATAACACAGGACCTGGACCAGGACTTAACTCACTATAAACCACAGGACCTGGACCAGGACTGACCTCACTATAACACAGGACCTGGACCAGGACTGACCTCACTATAACACAGGTACTGGACCAGGACTGACCTCACTATAACACAGGACCTGGACCAGGACCGACCCCACTATAACACAGGACCTGGACCAGGACCGACCTCACTATAACACAGGACCTGGACCAGGACTGAACTCACTATAACACAGGACCTGGACCAGGACTGACCTCACTATAACACAGGACCTGGACCAGGACCGAACTCACTATAACACAGGACCTGGACCAGGACTTAACTCACTATAAACCACAGGACCTGGACCAGGACTGACCTCACTATAACACAGGACCTGGACCAGGACTGACCTCACTATAACACAGGTCCTGGACCAGGACCGACCTCACTATAACACAGGTCCTGGACCAGGACAGACCTCACTATAACACAGGACCTGGACCAGGACTGACTTCACTATAAACCACAGGACCTGGACCAGGACCGACCTCACTATAACACAGGACCTGGACCAGGACCGAACTCACTATAACACAGGTCCTGGACCAGGACCGACCTCACTATAACACAGGACCTGGACCAGGACTGACCTCACTAAACCACAGGACCTGGACCAGGACTGACCTCACTATACCACAGGACTTAACCAAGGTAGCTGGACCAGAACTGATTAGATGATTACACTGAGGCCTAATGAGTAGCTTTTGAATTTTTTTAAATTTCACCTGGTTTCAAACGTTTACTCTGGCTCCAAAAAAACAGTTCCATGTGGACGAAACGTCCAAATGAAAATAAAACTTAGGCGGAGACACCTCAGTCTTCTTTGTGTGGACATGAACTTCATTTTAACAAGCACACAGGAAAGTCAAAACCTTTATGATCCCTGTGATCTTTGGAGGCACTGGGGGGGTCAGGGACCTCAGGTTGGGAACCACTGATCTAACCCAGCTAGATGACCAGGTGAGATCATCTGACCCAGTTACCCAGTGTTCTTACAGAACCGACCAGCAGGCCAACAGGAGAAACTCTGAAGTTAGTGGTTCTTTCCGGCTAATGTCTTACCATGTGACCGGCTTTGAGGATCCAGTAGAAGGTGAAGTTCTTATAAGTCTTGTAGAAGGCTCCAGTAACACCTGGAGAGGCCGGATCATTTAGGGGGGTCCACCTCAGGTTGTTGAAACCAGGAAGTCCTTCCCACTTTAGCTGTTTGACCCACAGCTCCTGACCTGTGAGGAGAAACAGATCTTTGTGACGAGTTCACCTCCACAGAGACCAAACATCTACTGGATCTACAACATGTTAGGAAGCTCCGACAGTCCTGGTACAGGAACGTACCCATGGTGTCCACGATGAGGTCCAGCTGTCCATTGTAGACGGTGACGTTGACTCCGGCGGCCAGCAGCTGGTCCACCACGTCCACCACCGGCTTCATGAAGTCTCCTGCCATGTTGCTGAAGACGTCCTCAGCCTGACCTGAACATTCACCACAAATAGAAAACGGTCATTTAGGAGGTCAGGTTGTGTCAGTCCGAAGCGTTCTCAGATCAGGTACCTCCCCAGGTGACGTTCTGAGGGATAATGGCCAGCTTCTTCCTGATTGGTCCGTTCATGAGCTGGCTGAGTGACTGTCTGTGGAGAGGTCGGATGTGGCGACGAGCCTGCAGAGCTGGTGGAGGAAGAACGGGTCAGTTAACCAGAGAAACTTCACCAAGCCTGCATCTGTGTGTGGAGGGTGTGGCGTACAGATTAAGTCTAGTCCTGCAGAAGAAACCAGTTTTTCATCCGGTTCCTGGGTCAGGATGTTGTAGAAGTTGACTCCGTTGGTGTTCTGCAGAGAACATTTGGTTTTTTTGACTGAGATAAATGTCTCTGTGACCTTATGCAGAGATCCCCAACCCAGGTCCTCAAGGCCCACAATCCTGCAGGTCTTAGATGTCTCTCTGCTGCAACACGCCTGATTCAAATTAATGGCTCATTAGTAGACTTGTGCAGAGCTTGTCAGAGAGCCGTTTCATTTGAATCAGGTGTGTAGCAGCAGGGAAACATCTACGATCTACAGAATAATGGGGCTTGAGGACCAGGGTTGGGGACCCTTGGCAGCAATACCAACCTGCTCCACCACTGTCTCCGCCACCGACCATAGCTCGGTGGCTTTCAGGAACTGCTGCTGCTCCACAGCCTGCTTCACGTTCTCTGCTGCATTGTTCACATCCGCAAGGCCAAAGTCATCCAGCAGAGACTGCACACAGCGAGTCAGATGGACACTCCATTTATTTAACTTTTATTAAACCAGAAAGTCCCTTCACGGCCAAGAACGCACACAACACCAGTCAACATATATAAAACTCAGCACATAAGAAAACACTTAAATAGAACCATAAAACACATAAAATTTCCAGAGGAGCATTTACAGACTTCAGTTAAATGAGTTCCTACAAAAGCTTAAAGCAGGGGTATCATAATAATATCATAATAAAATTATTGATCTGTTAAACAGCAGCAGTCTGAATTAACTTAATATAAATGCTATTGATTGGTATAAAGAAACTTCTCAAATAGAACCCAGTTTACCCAGGATAGTTCTGGAGACTAAAATCAACCAGTGATGTTTTCTCCTAAGGATCTGAGAGGGTAATGAAAGCAGATTATGGATAACACAATGATGTGTGCTGGGTAGGGAATAAGAAAACTCAGGGATCAATGGTGAAGCATGCATATAAATAATTTTACCACAGTTTAAAACACTGAAATGTTGCCTCTACAACTCTTTTCCTGCAGTAAAGTTAAAACAAGACCTTGTGAGATAATAAAACATAAACCTAATTCTTAGATTGGTTATCAGGTGCTCGATGTTCACTCTGAAAGAGCTGATTGTCCGCCCAAATGCCCGAGTATTTAAACTTTCAATCTTATCCCCAGATAAAGTAACAGAGGATGGGAGGAAAAGCCTCCCTGATCCAAATCCGAGTGGTGTTTTGTTACTGGACTTCTGTGCTCGTCATGGATTGTCCATAATGAACACCTTGTTCAGGCATAGGAGTGTCCACTTGTGCAGTTGGCACCAGGACACTCTAGGCCGCAGTTTGATGATCGACTTTGTAGTCGTATCATCAGACTTGCGGCTGCATGTCTTGGACACTTGAGTGAAGAGAGGGGCGGAGCTGTCAACTGATCATCACCTGGTGATGAGTTGGCTCAGATGGTGAGGGAGGATGCCGGTCAGGCCTTACAGACCCAAACGTGTTGTGAGGGTTTGCTGGGGACGTCTCGGGGAGTCCCGTCAGAAAGAGTTTCAACTCCCACGTCCAGCAAAGCTTCAACCATGTCCCGGTTGAGGCTGGGGGACACTGAGTCTGAATGGGCTGTGTTCTGTGCCTCTATTGTTGAGGCAGCCAACCGGAGCTGGGGCCGTAAGGTAGTCGGTGCCTATCATGGTGGAAGTCCCCAAGCTCATTTGTGGACACCAGCAGTAAAGCATGTCATCAAGCTGAAGAAAGAGTCCTATCGGGCCTTTTTGGCCTGTGGGAATCTGGAGGCATCTGATGGGTATCAACAGGCTAAGCAGAACGTGGGTTCAGTGGTCACTAAGACAAAAACTCGGGCATGGGAGGAGTTTGAAGAGGCGATAGAGAATGACTTCCAGACGGCTTCGAGGAGATTCTGGTCCACCATCTGGTGGCTAAAGAGGAGGAAGCAGTGCTCAATCAACACTAGGGATGGGGGGCTGCTCACCTTGACTCAGGATGTTGTGAGGCAGTGGAGGGAATACTTCGAAGACCTCATTAATCCTACTGTTATGACTTCCAACGAGGAAGCAGCCTGGGGACCCTGGCATCGGCTCTCCTATGCTCTCCTAAGTTCCTCGGTGGCAGGGCCGCAGGGGTGGATGAGGTCCACCCAGAGATCCTTCAGGCTCTGGATGCTGTAGGGCTGTCTTGGCTGACACACCTTTGCAGCATCGCGTGGACAAAGTTCCCCTGGACAGGCAGACTGGGGTGGTGGTCCCCCTCTTCAAAAAGGAGGACCAGAGGGTGTGCTCCAACTACAGGGGGATCCCACTCCTCAGCCTCCCTGGTAAGGTTATTCAGGGGTGCTGGAGAGGAGTGTCCATCGAATAGTTGAATCTGTGATTGCCCTTTCACCTTGACGCAGATGATCAATACTTAAACTAAGGCAGGAAGCAGCTGAGTAGAGGATGGTGTTGTCTGCATACAAGTGTACTTTAGCTAAGTGGATGTCAAGCCATCCATCCAGTGATTTTTTTTTTCCACTTTTTTCAACTCAGGGTTGCGGGGAAGCTGAAGTCTATCCCAGCAGTTACCAGGTAAGATGCAGGGTACACCTGGACAGGTCACTAGTCCATTGCAGAGCTGGATGTTAATCCCAACATTATTAATAAAGATAGAAAATAAGACTGGGGCCATAACAGAAACCTTGTGGAACTCCCTTAGAGATCTTCAAAATGTGATATTCCTCCATCAATATAAACACATGGATTTCTGTCTGCAGACTAGTTCCTGAACCAATACAGTCCTCAACACACCAGTCCCCCCCCCCAGCAGCTTCAAACAGTTGGCTTCCTTACTTACAGTGGTGTACAGGTACGGTCCCCAGGTCATCACCGAGTCTGGGAGGAGAGACAAGAGTCAAGATTCACCAACAGGAAGCTTAGTTACAGAATCAGAAATACTTTATTAATCCCTTTGGAATTCCTCTGGGAAATTTGTGTTTCCAGTACAGCCCATCCAAGACTAGACAGCTAATGATCTGTTTTAAAATTTATCCAAGAGATAAGAGAATCTCAAGTCATTTATAGCACC
Source organism: Melanotaenia trifasciata (assembly GCA_037177355.1). Taxonomy (NCBI): domain Eukaryota; kingdom Metazoa; phylum Chordata; class Actinopteri; order Atheriniformes; family Melanotaeniidae; genus Melanotaenia; species Melanotaenia trifasciata. The sequence goes on from JBAFTB010000023.1 coordinate 2,673,369, forward strand.
ACCTGGGATTAACTCAGGTTCATTCAGACTTCATTCCACCTTCTTCTGTTTTTCTAGGTGATCCACTAACAGACATACACAGACCAGCTCATCGGGATATGAAGTCCAAAGTTTAAACATGGGATTGGTTCAGATAAAAATGGAGGACAAATGAGCTGATACCAACCCAGAGGAGAAATCCAAGAGTCCCCCAGTGCCACGCCAGCAAAGTTGCATTTTATCCATCCTTTGGCTATAGCCTGACAACAAACAACCAAACAAACAGATTGGATATGAAGCTTTTATAAAGTTTCATTTCCCACAGAAAACAACAAACTGATGTAGCAACTACTAGACCTTAATCTCAACAGCAGGTTACTCACTTTGGTGAGCTCCAAGGAGATGACGGCTGCCATCTTGCCTCCATACGACTCAGAGAAGATGTAGAAGGGGATCCTCTGTGAAGGTAAACCATCAAGTCAGTTATTTTATTCTGAAAGGATGTTCTTCCCTGAACAACCATCAGTACAGTATGTAAACCTGTTCCTCCTCATAAAACCAGCATGTATTCATCAGCTCTCGCTCTGAGTATCTGCCACTCTGATTTCTCAAAGGTTCAACAGGCGAGATGTCAGCCCAAGATGTCAGCTGACTTCAGGCAAGATGTCAGCTGACTTCAGGCGAGAGCTCAGCTGACTTCAGGTCAGAGGTCAGCTGACTTCAGGTCAGAGGTCAGCTGACTTCAGGTGTGAGGTCAGCAGACTTCAGGTGAGAGGTCAGCAGACTTCAGGTGAGAGGTCAGCTGAGTTCAGGTGAGAGGTCAGCAGACTTCAGGTGAGAGGTCAGCTGACTTCAGGTGTGAGGTCAGCAGACTTCAGGTGAGAGGTCAGCTGACTTCAGGTGTGAGGTCAGCTGACTTCAGGTTAGAGGTCAGCTGACAGGTGAGAGGTCAGCTGACTTCAGGTGTGAGGTCAGCAGACTTCAGGTGAGAGGTCAGCTGACTTCAGGTGAGAGCTCAGCTGACTTCAGGTGAGAGCTCAGCTGACTTCAGGTGTGAGGTCAGCTGACTTCAGGTGAGAGCTCAGCTGACTTCAGGTGTGAGGTGACCAACCTGGAATTCAGGTTTCTGTGTGAAGAAGCGTCTGAGCAGCAGCAGCATGTCTGAGGCCACCGTGGCCACGTCGGTGGCAAAGCCGTCATCTCTGTCGGTGTAGCTGAAACCGGTTCCCACTGGATTGTCCACGAATAACACACTGGCGGATTGGACCTGAAGGACACACACACACATATCAGACAGTCTCTGAGTCCAGACAACATTCCCATCCTGGGATTTATCACCTGATATATGAGATATTCCAGGATTTTATAGGACTGGAGTTAATTATTCACCTGAAAGCCAACATCACGCACAGATGTGGTATGATCCCATACTGCTGACATCACTCAGCTGAACCAAATGACTTTACTTACCCAGGTGGTCTTCCTGGCCTGGAGATCCCTGTCCAACGGTCCGATCTCCTCAAAGTTCCCAAAGCCACTTCCTGATCCTCCTGGTCCCCCCTTCAAGAACAAAGTCATTAGATTCAGTTCAAGGCAGCTTCACATTTACAGAGATTACAACCTATCCAACCATTGGTTATCCAACCGCCGGTTATCCAACCATTGGTCATCCAACCGCCGGTTATCCAACCACCAGTTATCCAACCGCCGGTTATCCAACCACCAGTTATCGATCATCAGTTATACAAACCGATGACGTGTTGCATATTATATTTTATTACAGATACTACACTTTATTACAAATATGTTTAATTTTAGAAATGTAAATAAATGTGATATTAATTTGTAGTTTAATTATTTTATCATTGAAAAATACATTTTAATCTTATTCCTATTTGATTAACTCAGTATATCTATTTGTAATCTTATAGCATTTCTTCATAAGTATTTATGATCATGTGTTTGATTCATATTTCATCTTGCAATAAAGTTAACAATGCAGACGGAGGCCTATCAGGGACAAAAAGTTTTGTTATTGATAAAGAAGTGTCATAACCCGATGGTATTACATCAAAAGGAAAAAAGTTGGCGCCGTCCATCCCTATGGATGGATGGATGGATGGATGGATGGATGGATGGATGCTGCTCTGATGGCAGAAATAGAAACAACATGTCATTCGTCACACCAGTCATGTATTTTAAAATGTCTAGGGGTAAAAAAGGAAAGAAAAAAGGGAAATAAAGTCTGAAACTACAGTCTGTTTCATGGTGACAGACTGACCAAGACAGACTGACTCAACAGAACCCAGACAGAACCACAGTCTCTGCTGACTGGGTCTAATGGTAAATGAAAGACCTCTGGACTCGGACAGACCAGGTTCAGGTTTATAACTGGTACCTGGAGCCACATGACCAGCGGCAGGTCGGCGTAGGTAGCGGACGGACTGTCAGCATAATACAGCCACCAGAACATGTGGGCCCCGTCCCTCACTTCCACGTAGTCCCACGCTTCTTTCCCCTCCGCCAGGACCCCGGAGAGCCCTGAACGCAACGCAGACACATGACCAGGAACAACGAGACTTTCGATTTCCAGTTAAATCCAGGAAACCAGAAAATATTTAACTTTTCATCCAGAAACGAACTCCCTACCTTTACTGGCGAAAACTGCCAGAAGAAACAGACCGAAGACAGACTGGAACCGAACCATTGTTGATGGAAGACTCTGGTCTGAATTGATGATTTAGGCAACTGATCACGTGAACACACCCGGAATCACGTGGCCGCACCCTGGCTCAGCTGACCGAAGCGGGGGTTCCCGACCAAGAGTCGAAAAGCAAACAAATTTTATCAAGATAAGGGGAGTACTCATAGTTTAAAGTCTTTTATTGTATATATGTTATATATTATATATTAATTGGATAAAATTATTTCTTAAAAAAAAGATTTTATATTAAATATTTCCCAAATCATCTGTTAAATGACCGGACCATCTTACTGCAAAGCTCTTAAATGTGGGAAAACTAGCTGTAAAATAATTATTATGTTGGAGTTCGCTACAAACATATAAATAAACATACATAAATAAACTGTCTCCCGCAGCTGCGTGCTGAGGAACATTATACCTTAATTTTGCAGATAAAGCTGAAGCTTGGTGAACTTACCCCCTTATTACATACAGTCTCCATTAATGGAGTCAACACATCTGACAGAAAGTTCATCAACACTTTCAGAAGAAGTCAATTAACTGTGTAAATATCGATGGTTCCCAGAAAACAAAGTAGTTTTGTTTTTCTTCTAACGTAAATTTGGAATTATCAAAAAGTCTTATTTTAACTTGTACACAGAATTCATCCAGTTAAAGCAAAAATATGTAAATGAATCCCAATGAAATCAAGAGATGCTGCTTCTGGACATGGTTCTGTTTGAAAAACTGGTCAATAAAGTTACTCAAACAAAAGAACAAATAACTGGTGAACATGAACGATAAACTGTTTATGTAGCAGTTTAAAATAAATTATTTTACCACCATAAGACAATCAGCTCCAGACTAGTCCCCAGAACCAGAACAGTACCCAGAACCAAAACCAGATCAGTCCTCAGAACCAGATCAGTCTCCGGAACCAGCTCAGTACCCACAACAGAACCAGATTAGTCCCATAAACCAGAACAGTAGTCAGAACCAAAACTAGATAAGTCCACAGAACCAGATTAGTCCCCAGAACCAGAACAGTACCTAGAACCAAAACCAGATCAGTCCCCAGAACCAGATCAGACCCCAGAACCAAAACCACATCAGTCCTCAGAACCAGATCAGTCCCCGGAACCAGCTCAGTACCCACAACAGAACCAGATTAGTCCCATAAACCAGAACAGTAGTCAGAACCAAAACTAGATAAGTCCACAGAACCAGATTAGTCCCCAGGACCAGAACAGTCCTCAGAACCAGATCAGCCCTGGAAAAAGAACCAGAACCAGATCAGTCCTCAGAATCAGATCAGTTTCAAGAATCACAACTTCTGGGTCCGTTGAGTCAGCTTGAAACCAGAACCAGTCTCTGGTTCTGGTTGCTGCTGATGACAGAGCTCAGAGCTGAACTGGAAGCCTGAGGTGTACATCACATTTACCCTATTTGTTTATTTAAAGTCAGGTAATAACTTTAACTTTGCCCCTGAACACAGAACCTCCAGACCACCAGGGGTCCGTATTGTAAAACCGGAAGCGTCCAAGCTGAAGTTTTGTCTTTGAGCTCTGACGGAGATCACGTGGGTCTTCAACATGGCCGCTTCCAGCAGCAGCAGCAGCAGCTTCATCCGCCTGCGGCTGCTCTTCGACTATCCTCCGCCGACCACCACCGGCTGCAGGATGTGTTGGCTGCTCGTGGACCTGAGCGCGTGCCGCGTGGTGGCGGATCTGGAGAGCATGATCAGGGAGAAGTTTGGGTTCAGCCGCAGGAGCGTCTTCCACCTGTTCGTAGAAGACTGCTACCTGCCGCACACAGAGAGCATCTACGTGGTGCGCGACAACGACAGCGTCAGGTGCGCGTGCGTCGCTAGTAGAACAGAAACGGGTCATTACAGACTTCTGACCAAAAACTGTCCCGTAGAAAGATTTCCTTTTCTGACTGCACGTGATGTGTAAATGTGCAAAAAGCACCGGTATAAAGTTTGCACACCTTCCCGCAAACATCAGTGGTTTTACAGAAAATGGCGCCAAAACACGGGAAACGAAATATAATAAATCTAATATTTAGATGTATTATTTACTAAAGCTAAGTAATAAAGATGGAATGAATGCGAACAGAAAGACTTACATGTCCATCTGTACACAGATGCACAAAAACTTGATCCAAAGTCATGTTCAGTAAATCAGAAACGGTTTGTTTTAATCAGCTTTTTATTTTTAAGTTATCAGCTGTCCATCTGGTTTATGAAAAGACATTTTACCCTGGAGGAGGAGTAGGTCTACACTGTTAAGGCATGATATAATAATATTATCTTACCTGTGAGCAGGGGCGCACATTTTCTGAGGGGTGTGCAGAAAACTTCAAATTACCTAATAAAAATTCGTAAAACCAAAATAGAAATATAATTACTAGAGCATCAGCTAAAGGTCGGTTGTGGCACAAATTGATGATCAAATGTCCTGCAGTACAAAAATTTAACTTTGTGTTGCATTTAGCATGAAAAGGAATTTATAAATAAATATTGTAAAATATAAACTTGAATTTGAAAATGGTAAAGTCCTAAATTTCATATGCACTTACAGGAACGTTAAATGATTGTATTTGTCTTTATATAACACTGATTAATAAGAAGTAATTTTTGCATACAGAGTTCATGACGGCTCTTCCATCCGCTTCATCCACACAAGCGTCAGCAAACAGTTGCCATGGAAATGTGCTGCACATCATCATTATTGTACAGAAAACTGCCACTCACAGAAAAAAAAACTGTGTGATACAAAGATTTTGTTCTTTTGTTAGATGAGTTTTGGAAAATATGTAAACCAGGACTGATCAGATTTCCGATGAATGATTTGATGTCGACTGATCTTTCAAAAGAAAAAAAAGAGACGAGTCACTTCAATCTAAAAGTGCAGCTGAAGAGGAGAAACTCAGAGTAACTGGGTCTAAACCTGCCAGGGCCCACAGTCTGTTACCATGGTAACCGACTAAGAGTCCAGCTGAACTCATGTGAAATGGAAAACTCAGTTTCCTTTAACTCTCTGCGTGAAATAACTCAAAAGTTTTGACTAAACCCACTTTCTGGAATTAGGGCCCAGTAATTGCAGTTGCAAGACAACAGAAACCTGTCATTTTACAAAAGCTAACTAGCCGAAGCTAACCTGATATTTACAAGTGTCCACACACAGAAGCTCGAGCTACACGTGACAATTTACCTGCTGTCTTACAACCACTTAGAGAAATTGATTAAAAATTGTGTTAATGCAGCCTGTACTGCCCCCCAGTGGTGACTCTACACAGCTGGGTTTATTCACTTCAGACCAGTTCATGGAAACCAGTTGGACCTGTTGAGGCTGATCTCTTTCGTCTGATTGTACTTCCTTGTCTTATCTGTGACCAGAAACTGATCTGAAAGATGTTTAAATCATTTAAAAGCACCTGGAGGATGTGAGGAGTCTGCTGGAGGAGCTAGAAAAGAATATTCCTCTGCAGAAGAACCTTTCAGCATGTGAAGGAGCGTGACTGAAAACGGATTTCCAGATAATATGAGTGAAATGAGGCCGTCCAGCGGAAGGCTGCAGGCAAGCCTCCTCTACTCAAGTCTGTAGTTGGACGGCAGGAGAAGATGAAGCCTTATTGTCTGTTTCGGGTCTTTGATTTAAAGGTGTTTTGTTTGCAGGGTGAAGGTGGAGTGTGTGGCCCAGGTGAACGGACTCGACAGCAGTCAAGATACAACCAAGTGCAAAAAGAGATGCAGAGACTCTGGAGAGGATGGACAGGGAGACGATGGTGCGAGGACGAAGAAGAAGCAGAGGAAGAAGAAGGAAAGATGTGAGGAGAGAATGTCAGAGAGTTCCAAGCAGGTTGCAGCTGCTGACGAGGAAAAGAGGATGAAAAGAAAGAAGAAGAAAAAGATGGCAGAGAACAGCTGTGCTGCTGCTCCCAAACCAACTGCTGCTCCACCAGAACTCCCAGTTAAAGTTAGCCTACCAGGTAAAATCCCCAAGAAACCCCAAAAAGCCCCAAGTAAATCACAGAAACCCGCCTCCAGCAGCAGCAGCAGCAGCATCGATGAGGATCGAGCTCCTACAAAAACCCCCTGCTCCACCCCTGCTGCTCCAAAACCAGGTTCCAGCTCCAAACCCACCCAGAAAATCCCCGCCTCCTCATCTTCTACTGACTCCTCCTCAGATGAGACTCTCACTGTTAAAATCCCACCAAAAACCAGACCTCCAGCCCCCCCCGCCACCACCTCCCCAAAGTCTCAGCAGGCTCCTTCAGGTGGGAAGAACCAGTCTGTAAACTGGACCAAGAACCAGTCTGCCGGTGTGGGTGAGCTTCCATGCAACAAAGTGATAGAACCTCAGAATTCAGACAGCGAAGAGGAGATCCAGCTGGTCATCCGACGTCCACTGCAGCCCGCCCGAGGCCGCGGCGCGGGACGAGGCTGCCGTGGTGGTCCTGCAGAGCGGGGGAGGTCTGTCAGGGGTCAGAGATGCTTCGGGTCCAGCTGTGATGGTGACATGGAGCCGTCCTACAGGACAGACTCCCTGACCAACAAGTCCATGGTCCTTCAGGTGTGTCTGCAGGTCCCGTCAACGCTGATGCAGCATATGATGACAACATGTTCCCCCGAGTTAAGCTGCTGAACAAACCAGAATTCAGTTATTTTCCATCAGGTCATATTTTATTCCCAGTAGAACATAAACAACACATCAGATCATGAAACAGACATTTTACCATGTGATGGAAAATATGAGCTGATAGTGAAGCTGATGGCAGCAACACGTCTGGAAAAAGTAGTTCCAGGGTGATGTTCGGCACGGTGTAAAAAGTAGTTCCAGGGTGATGTTCGGCACGGTGTCAAAAGTAGTTCCAGGGTGGTGTTCGGCACGGTGTAAAAAGTAGTTCCAGGGTGATGTTCGGCACGGTGTAAAAAGTA
>JBAFTB010000023.1:2739431-2752672 GCA_037177355.1 Melanotaenia trifasciata
ACATGTGTGTGTTCAGGGTGGAGTTTTACACTTCAGAAAATTCTCAGAAATAAAGCCACAGTTACTAAAGTAAGGATTAGCATTAAGGTTAACTTGTTTTATGAGTTATTTGTTATAACCTGTCAACCTTGATTCCACTTTTTAATATGCATCACTGACCTAAATAAATTTGTTGAAAACTAATACTTTTTTATTTGACTAAAACTATCAAACTTAGATATGACTAAACGCGACTAAAACTAATAAACATTTTCATCATGACGACTAAAACTAAGACTAAAACCGAGATGCTGCCAAAACAACACTGCTGCTACGCAGACTGTTACGCAGAAGTACTCCCCTGTGATTGGTCATTTTGGGATTACGCGTTTCCAGATTTCTGGATCTTCTCAGTGATTTGTGTATTAACCACCATTTTTTAAAAACAACACCCAATGGATCAAGTTGATGAGAGGCCGATCTAATTATTAGTTTTCATCCATGACCTCATGAAGACACTGCAGCATGTTGGACACTGGATGCTGTTTTAAAACAGGACATACCTACCAGAACTGAAGTGAACCATCAAAAGAACTCCGTTCTGTTGAGTTTACCAGCCGATACCACCCCTGCTGCCACCTTCAGATTAGGAGGAGAAACTGCAACATGACACCAAAACAACGCGTACCCCTACGCTGAAGTGCGAGTACAAACTCACCACTGTCAGCTACGCCGTAACGGATTAAAAAATAAGACCAGAATAAGTACAAACAAGATAAAAGTCAGGCTAACATCTCAGTTAATAACAAATAAAAAGAAATAAAAGACCCTGAGAAACTTTGTTTTATTCAAGGAAGCACGGTGGTGGCGACTAGAAAGCATCATCACACTTATCAGCCACAATGTGAGAGTTGCATGATGATGATGATGATGATGGCGATGGCGGCCTTCTTTTTACCTGAGGAAACTCAGATCTCTGTTTGACTCCAGTTATCTTTGAACAGATCCTGAATAGCTTGTTCAGACTGTTCCTGTCCTTAAGAGTCCATAAAACCAAGAGATAAAACACTGTTAATAAATTAATAATAAAATAGAAACATTAAAGAGTCCATCTTCCTCAGTAAGTAAATTCTTTGCTGACCACAGATCTGGTGTAGACATCACATTACAGTACAAATCACACAGTACGCATTTACAGGAAAGGGACATTCCCAAACTATTTACATAAAGTTGGGAGCATAGAATTGTCCAAAATCTCTTGATATGCTAAAGCATTCAGAATTCCTTTCAGTGGAACTAAGGGGCAAAGCCCAACTCCTGAAAAACAACCCCAAACCATAATCCCCCCTCCATCAAGCTTTACACTTGGCACAATGCAGCCAGAGCAGTACCGTTCTCCTGGCAACCGGCAGACCCAGACTCTTTCATCAGATCACCAGATGGTGAAGCGCGATTCGTCCTTCCAGAGAATGGGTCTCCACTGATCCAGAGTCCAGTGGCGGCGTTCTCTACACCACTGCATCTAACGCTTTGCATTGCTTCTGGTGATGTATGGGTTGGATGCAGCTGCTGCCATGGAAACCCAATCCATGAAGCTCTCGTCTGTTCTAGAGCTGCTCTGGAGGTCTGTTTCAATTGATTTTGCAGAAGGTTGCAGACCTTTACGTGCTTTGCGCCTCAGCATCTGCCGACCCTGCTCAGTCATTGTACGCGGCCCACCAACCCGAATGTAAAGTATATATTCTGCTGTCCCTTGCCTGAGTAGCGTGATCTAGCCTGCTTCCAGCTTGGCAGATCCGAGGCTGAATCCGTTTTGAAATATTCACTTAGGAAAACTGTAAAATTAAGCAAACGTAGAGAAAATAGAACAGTATCTCCCAGGAAATACATTAATTGTCTCAGTGAAATCACATAAGATTGCACATAAAAATGTATAAAAACTAATACGTTAGCTTAAGGCTAATATCTATGGAAAATTCTGCTCTCGTGTCTGTTCAGAACATGCATGATTTATTTTAGCAGAGCAGCTTGCTTGTCGTTTACCTGCGTTGATTACTTGACTAAATAAACAGTAAAATTAATAAAATCCAGAGTTTTCTTCAGAAATATGAGCTAATATGAGAGTAAAGTGAGCTAACTCATATGAACAAAGTTTAGAAGAGACAACAAGCTGAAGTTCCACAACTTTCCATCAGACGAGCTAACCGACCACCTCGCCTCTGAAAGAACTGGGTGACGTACTGTCCACCCCTCTGTTCTCTCTCCAGTCGCAGCTTTTTTCTTTTCTTTTTAAACTTCCTGATTTTTGAGGCATCCTGCCGCCTTAGCATCCACTCGCTGTCTGTCTGATGCACCAAACTCCACAGCTGATGGAGCAGGTGGACTGAACCATTTAAGGGAAATATAGAGGGGGGCGGGCGTTCAGAAATCCTTCCAAACAAAGAAACTTAATGATACCAGTGCTAAAATGTTTGCGTGATTATAAGTTTATCATTGAGAATTAGATAATTTTGTTAGTATTACAATTGCATTGAAGGCCCTTCTGGGCCCTTAGAATCCGACCCCCCCCCCCTCTTTTTCGGCAGCCTAGAGTAGGATCCCAGAAGGAGTCTTGTCTTTTAATCCAGAGCCATTTGTTACCTCTTTTCAGCTGCCTCTGACACTGCTTTGATATTTTGACGCAGACTCTGGCCTGTAATTTCCAGTGCTCCCAGTAGTGCTCCCTGTAGCCTGATGGTGAAAGCTGCCACGAACCCTTTGCACCCCACTTCAACTGGGCAGACTTCAGTGTTCCAGCCACGCTGTTGCATCAGCAGTTATTTTGTTGTATCTTAGCTGCTTCATCTACTGAGTCCTCCCATAGTACAGTGAGCTTGATAATAAACACCCTCTTCAGAGAAGGGGACCAGAGTACAATGTCAGGTCTGAGGGCAGTGATTGCAATCTCAAGGGGGAAAGCAAGCTGCCAGCCAATATTTTTTATTTATTTATTTAACCTTTATTTAACCAGGAGGTCCCATTTCAAGAGAGACCCGGCTAAGGTAGCGGCCAAAACACAGAGTAAATGCAAACATATAACAATTTACATTTTCATAATAAAACAACAAGTACAGAGTCATAAAAACAAGCACGTCTCCATCACCGCATTCTTTATGGAAGCTTTAAATTCATTTATGGACATAAGGGTTTGTAGTTTAAGCTATTTCTGTAGATTATTCCATCCCCAAGGCCCACAAGCATTCTCCAGTCTCTGGGAACACAAAGCTGATCATGCTCCAGAGCTATGGGGCAGCTTCTGGCTACTTTTAGCTCTTCACAGACAGAAATAACCTGCAAGGGCTTAACTGCAGCTGGAGGCAATGAGTTGCTGATGGCTCGCTTATTCTCCAGGGTGGAAGCATCGCTCTTAAGGACTTGATTATGACGCCAGGTGCACCGTCCCTCAGTTAGGGTAACTTTACACCCTGTCAGTAATTGTTTGAGAAAATCTGGTCTGGAACAGTCGACACATCCTAGATCTTCACCAAACCACTGATAAAGATTGTCGGGTGATGGAAGGACATCATATGTGGCTGACATATATGATGCAGAAGCTGATGCGCTTCACCTCTGTGCCCCACAGATCCTTCCAGGTGATCATCCTCTTCTTCACACTCTCCCATCGCGGCCACTGTCCCTGCTTGCCGAGGTAAACTACTTTGGGCGACTTTGCTACTTCTTCCTGGTGGTGTATCTCATTTTCCACCATTTTCCTCCGTTCTTGTGCCTTTGCATTGCTCCAGGTTGGCTGCTTATGTGTTAAACCAAGGCCTCCTCTGCCTTGGTGAACATGCTCCACTGCACTGGCTGGTCTCCATTTGCAGCCTGTCACCAGGGTTGGTACGTTGCTAATCACTGCTACATCTTTAAATTGGTTCAGTGTCATTTGTAGCCCTACCTTGGCAATATTGAACTGTTCTGTAAGACTCTTGAAAGGAAATTTGAGGGTGCAATCTCCGTAAAGTGCTATGGTATGGTTGAGGCAGCGTGGAATTCCAAGCTATCTTGATACATCCTGTCTTCCTAGCTCCAGAATTTCCATCGCTGAGGCTGGGACCTCAAGGATGATCAGGCGCCACAGCACGGCCAAACTGTAAGCACCAGGCCTTCAATCTTCCAGGCAGTTGAGTGTTGTCTATGTCTCAAAGCCTGTCACTGATCTTCTTTTGCTGCTGTTGCACCTGGTCCTTGCTGGTTGCTCAGATACTGTTGGAATAGGATTGCCTCCATTGAAGAATCTGCCCTCAGACAGCACCCTTAGGTGATAACTGCTTTGTGACTTCGATGGTTTTATTTTCATGTGAGCCCAGCTGATGATTTATCCCAGTTTTCTCAGCAGCCTCGGGGACTGTGGTGGTCAGAGTAGCGATTTCATTTATATACGCTCTGAGAGGAGGGAGGCGCATTTCTGAATTTAGTCCCTGCCCTCCACTACCCATTTTGAGGCTCGGATGATGACTTTTATTGCCATTACAAAAGCGAGGGGTGAGACGGTGCAGCCTGCCATGATACCAATCTCCAGAACTTGCCATGAGGTGATAAAGTCAGGGGCGGAAAGGAAAACTGCAGGTCTTGGAAACAGGACTTCACCACAGTCGTAACCGTGATTGGAACGTGAAAGAAGGCAGCCCACAAGAGTTCATGGGGCACTGATCCATAAAGGCATTACCTCAACTTTTCTCTTTGAACCCTGTGATTCCTGCCTTCTGTTCAAATGTGTCAATGTACTTATTTCTTTTGAGGTAGTCTGACATCCTTCTAGCAATGACACTGAAGAAGATTGTATCCTCTACGTTGAGCAGAGATATTGGTCGGAACTGGTTGATGTTCTCTGCCTCCTTTTCCTTTGGTATCAAGCCGCCTCCTGCCCTATGCCAAACTCTGGGCACAGGTTTCCTCTGCCACACTGTCCTCATGAGCCCCCAGAGAAACCTCAAGACATCTGGTGCAGTCTTGTGCACTTTGTATGGAACTCCATTAGGCCCTGGGCCCTGTTCTTTCCCAGTGGACAGTTTTTTCAACTTCTCTCCAAGTTGGAGGACCAGTCTCCATTTGATGTTGTGGAGGGTCAATTGATGAGATGTCTGCTGAAATGGAGAACTGTTCATGCTGCTCTCAGATGGTCTTGCAGATCTTTCCTCGTTGTCTTCAGTGATCCACTTTTTTCTTGATTGAACAGACTTTTTATGAATTTAAAGGGATCTTTGTAGAATCTTGTTCATATTTGCTCTTTCCTTCTACGTTTCCCTAGGTTCTCTGCTCTACAAAACGATGCCAACCGATTTTTAATGTCGGCTTATTATTAGTAGTGATATTATTAATAAGTAAATAATAAAAAACTGCATGAAAGTGATTAGTGCTTAAATGAGTAATGTGTTGTAATAAAGTGCAAGGGGTCGTGAGTTGGTCGTTTTTTGTTCAGTAGGCTCATAGCAAACGAATAAAAACTGTCTGAACCGAGACGTCTGTGCTCTGGCAGCTCTGTAGCGTCTGCCAGAGGCCAACAGTTCCAAGTAGTGGTGGCCAGGTGAGAGGGGTCCTTGATAATGTTCAACTCTGCTGAGGTAGCGTGATGTAACAAGGTTATCCGGGGGGAAGAGAGCCAATGATCTTTTCTGCTGACTTAATAACTCTCAGTAGCACCCTTTTGTCTTATAAGGCTCAACAGCCTGGACGTCTTTGTAATCACAGCTGTATCTGACATCGATGATCATTTGTTTCTTTTGGTGTTAATGTGCAGAGAGTAATCCTCACATCAGCCAATGAATTGGTTCAAGTCAGGACCCTGATCAGACTCCGAACCAGAGAGCAGAAACAGGAAGACGGTGTCACCGTGGAAATTAACCAGATATCTCTTCTCTTCTTCAGTCTAAGCTGTCCTCTTAAGATCTTCTGCTGCTTTCATTTCAAAACTGTTAGAAGATTACTTCGTTTTATGTTGAAAAAATGTAAGTTTGCTGCTCTTTAAAACACCAGCATAGGCGAGTCCAGTTAGCTGTTCGAGTCGTGGTTTTAATAGAGATGAAATGTGGACATGTCTCTATGCTAGATGCTCCTGTTATGTGAAAATGTGAAAAAAAAAAACACTCCTTAAAGGTCTTAAGTTCTATTTATTTCTATTTTGATGCCAACATAATGTAATAGAACTACCTAATCTCTGCTGTGTAAAGGTGTGTGCTTCTGCTACTGCACCTGTACTGTTGCAACAAAACAACTTCCCCACTGAGGGACTAATAAAGGTTTCCTATTCTATTCTATTCTAAATAAATCCTAATCCCGTCCTTTAGCAGAATAGCTGCTGTTGGACAAATAATACTGGAACAGTGAAAATAAAGAAACAAGACAACATGTCTGGAATTAAATACACTTTCTTCTACTGACCATCAAACACTGGCCACTCTGTTTCCTTTAACAACATTTGGGGACAAAGGATGGAAATTATTCTTTACCTATAATCCAGGGCTCTAGTGGCCTTTATTTTAACAGTAGCTGGACAGGAAAGATGGGTCGGAGAGAGCAGGGAATGACCTGCAGCAAAGGGCTCCAGGCCGGTATTCAAACCTGGGCCAGCTTCACAGAGAAGCTGTAGACTGTGCATGAGCTACACACTGCCCCATGAATGGTGGTTTTTAACCTCTTCTTGACCAGAGCCCCCTGTAGGGGCTAGCATGAGATGCTACAGTCCAGAAGATGTTAGCAGATAGCCGGAAGCAGCAATGCTAACATGTAGCATAGCAACATGACAGGGAGAAACTGAGCTAAGCATCAGCACGTCTGTCTCATCACTGTGGGACAGAAACTCTGCATCCCTGCGTGATCCTGCATCACCCCACAACGTTTTGTCCCCGCGACCCCTCCATCCCCACAACCTTGCCTTGGAATAAGCGGAATAGAAAATGGATAGATGGATAAACTGTAAATTGTATTTACAGTTTATTAATTTTAAGCCTTTTATTATTTTGAACGTATTTATTGATTTTTTAGTCCCTTTATTAGTTTCCTGCAGCAAAAGAAAATCTTGTGTGTGCAGGTTGACATACATGATAAATGTGAGGATGATTTCATTGGTTGTAGCTGGTAAACTGGTTTAATTATTGAATACATTGAACACGTCTCAGCTTTCTGTAGAGGATTGTACATACAGTCCTTGTAGGTGTGAAGATGCACTTCAGTTATTTTGGTGACGTTTCAGACTGAAGGCAGGAACGGAAGATCTCGTCTAAAAGAGTTTGATTTTTTTTTTGTTGTGTGTTCAATCTTTTCTTCTCTGATCCTCTTTCCTTCCTTGTCTCTCTTTCTCTAGCCGAAGCACCAGGACACTTTCTCCCTGGCCCCCCAGCGGCCCCTCACCACCATCAACCCCATCGGCCACTCCCTCCATCCGAACGGAGCACCATCGCTCAAGCCTTCCCCCGTTCCACGCACCATCCAGGCCATGCCCTGGGAGCAGCGCTCCCTCTACAATCAATGAGACTCCTGGGAACCACATACACCCCCCCTTCCCACCCCCCACACACACCCTCCTCAGCACCCTCTCTGATCCAGCATCTAGGACGGAGGACTGGTGGACTCCGTCAGCACTCCTTTGGAACGTTGTGAGGATGGTGAAGCGCGCCTTGGAGACTAGCTGATTGATTTCTGAGTAGTTAGGATAAACAATGTGATGCCTTGACCTCATGTATGATCTCTGACATGTCCTGGATATAAGTTAAACTGTCTGTGCCCCAACTGTCCTCTTACTAAGAATTTACCCCCATCCTTCACTTCTGAGCTAGTTAAGAAAATATCTACCCCCCCATTATGAATAGTCCCCCACCCCCTCCCCTCGCCCCCTTTTCATTAAAGTAAATGAAACAAAAGGATATTTTTATCAGGTGTGTGTTCCAGATTCAGCTCCAAGCATCCTTCCTTCGGTCCAACATTCTTTCCCAGAGGAAACGAACTTAATTTTTCCTTCGAAGTGTTGTGGATGATGCCAGGAAGGAGGTGGCGTTCCGTCAGCGCCCACATGTCCGAGGACCACCGCCGTTCATCGTGTCCACGAACAGGCACTGAGGCAGCCGATCCGTTTCCTCATATAGAACCACAATAGAGCGGGATCACCCCGACACCCAGAGGAAGATTCACTCTTCACCACTGATCTGACTGGTGGATTATTGTACTTTATTACACTGACTGGGAATTCCATGGAGAAGATTCCAGATCCTTAACGTTCCCAACAGACTGTTACATCATGTGTTCTCCACTCTGAAGCACTTTGGGACAGGTTCTGTCAGCCAGCCCCTCCCTCTGTGGAGCTTTACATTATACCTTCATCACCTCCATCATCATCATCACTTTCATGACCAGCAGGGATTCTGTAAAGTCCTGTTTCCACCAGCAGGTCTGGGTCAGTACGCGACGGTTTGGTTGGAAAACCCTGATATCTGGTGCGTTTCCACAGCAACCATATCCTTGCCTGGTAGATGATGTTTCAGCCGGATAGCAATAGATGCGTCAGCTTTGATGTCACAGCGATAGATGCGTCAGCTTTGATGTCATAGCGATGCGACGCCTTTCTTGAATAACAAAAAACATGAGCCAGAACTAAAGGAGAAGAATGGAGGACATCCAGCATAAAAGCCAGCATTTATTTAAACATGGAGCTCTGCTTTGTTCTTATTGCTGAGTCACACAGGAAGTGATGATTCTTTCCACCAATCAGAGGATTGCACCCTTTATGGCCGGATTTGTAAAATAGCAGTGATGTTGTAGGTAGGTACGTGTCCCGCGTACCTGACGCGTTCAAATCTGAAAGGACGTAGTAAACTCACTATTGATGCGTCTCGGGGACGCACCTCATTTTTCCCATGAAAAAAGGCACATTGTGAACAACTCGTGTTTAAACTCACAGTAACTAGCAAAAGAAGCTTTGATGTCAGCAGGCCAGACAACACTGTGTCAACGTGATCTTGTACACGCAGTATTGCAACATGCTAGTTTAGCCACTACCAAAACAACTAGCTTGTCACCGCAGATTCAATTTCAACAGTTGCAGACACGAACTCCATAGTAAATAAAGTCATTATTTCTTTAATTTCATATGTATACATGAAAAGGTCCATAAATTATAACCATGTCATACTAAACCACCATCAAAGAGTTTAACACTACAATATAAGAAATAGAAAGAATTACATTTTTTACCTGGGGACCCACTCAAATCTCCACCCGTGGGGACTCACTACCATCGAAACCTTTCAACATCGCTGGTACAAGACGGCTCAGGTCACATAGAACCCTTCACAGTTTTTTACATGTGGAAATTCCCCCGAAAAAATGCATACCGATCCTCACCGAACCAAATCCGACCCGCACCGGACCAAACCGAACCAAACCCGTCCCGCACTGAACCAAACCCGACCCGCACCGGACCAAACCGAACCAAACCCGTCCCGCACTGAACCAAACCCGACCCGCACCAGACCAAACCCAACCCGACCCGCAACAGACCAAACCCGACCCGTCCCGCACTGAACCAAACCCGACCCGCACCAGACCAAACCGAACCAAACCCGACCCGCTGGTGATTACAGGGCTTGAGAGGACCTGGACTGAGCCCAGCAACACCTGGGGGCTTCAGAACGTATTTCGCTCCACCCTGGTCCACCTCCACCCTGGTCCACCTCCTCTCCTCCCTGACCCACCTCCACCCTGGTCCACCTCCTCTCCTCCCTGACCCACATCCACTCCACCCTGACCCACCTCCTCTCCTCTCTGACCTACCTCTACTCCACCCTGACCCACCTTTTCTCCACTCTGACCCACCTCTACTCCACCCTGACCTACCTCTACTCCACCTTGACCCACCTCCTCTCCTCCCTGACCCACATCCACTCCACCCTGACCCACCTCTTCTCCACCCTGACCCACCTTTTCTCCACCCTGACCCACCTCTACTCCACCCTGACCCACCTCTACTCCACCCTGATCCACCTCTACTCCACCCTGGTTCACCTCTACTCCACCCTGATCCACCTCCCCTCCACCCTGACCCACCTCTACACCACCCTGATCTACCTCTACTCTACCCTGACCCACCTTTTCTCCACCCTGGTCCACTTCTACTCCACCCTGCCCACAGTGTTGCTTTTCCAAGTGAAAAAGAAAAGAATTCCCAGCTGTGTGCGCTGCTCCGAGGATGGATTAACGCGGAGTTTTCCCGACTGACCTGAAGTTCAGAGTATTTTGTAAAATGGTCGATCTGATGAATAACTGTTGATTGATCCAGTTTGTAGTTAGGTTCTCTAACATGCTTTTAATGGAAATACCTTCAACTCTTCTGTCTTTTCTCTTTTTAAAGTTATTTCTATTTTTTATTCATGACATGTTTTCATCGTTGCTTTTTCTCTCCTTGTAAAGTGTCTTTGAGTATTTAGAAAAGTGCTATACAAATAAAAATGTTTTATTATCACCAGCAGTGCTTCAGTTCTCATAATATGGAAGAGTTCCCTGTAATCCCACTCTAAGTCTTTACTGGCAGAAAGAAAGACTTTGGTGGGTTTTTGACAGAATTAATCTTTGATAAATTCGACGTCATGGTCAGATTGCATGCTGTTATGCCGAATTCACCCTGAAACACACAAATGTGAATATAAGTGACCAGGGTCCAGAACCAGCTTCTTCCCTCTTCTCTGGACCAAAGCTCATTTAAAATGGTTTGAGGTAAAGTGGAAACCTGGATGAAGATGTGAACTAGTTTCTGGAAAACGTGAAGTCTTGCAGACTAAAGAGGAGAGGCAGCGTCCAGCTTGTTATCAGTGGACAGGTGAAACGGTGTGTCCAACAACCAGCTGACTGGATATCTAACTGGTTCTGTTGACAAATTCCAGTAAATGTTTTAGTTTCTCGGGCAGATTAAAATCAGGACTCATGGCCGTTTCCAAAGCTTTGTCTTGGCCACCTTCACCTTTTCTATGACCTGTTTAATATGTTGAGCTGCACGTCCTGGTTCAGCTGAGATTGCAGCAGCGTCTGGCGGCAGGTTGTTTTTCTGGCCCAACACCATCTGGTCTGTAGAGGCCAGTCAGACGGAGGTGGGCTGGTTGTTTTACTGGTTACAGGAAAGTAACTGGGATGTAATGTCATCAATAAGAGTGGAATCAGTGAGTTAAAATGTTTTAGCTGATAAAAGTTCAGTTTCCTCAGCAGGTGGTGACGCTGTTGTCTTTTTGTAGGAGGCAGGTGTCAATATCTAGACAGAGATGCTGAAAACCTGGACCTGATGTGTGGTTGCCCCAGGTGTTCTAGGTTTTTCTTTCTGGGCCCACAGTGCAGCTCATTGGTTTTCTAATGCGCTTTGGGCAAAGGTGTGGACCAGGTGTGGAAGTCCTGCTGGTGCCATTTCACAGCCTCAGAATCCATCAGAGGGACTGAGTTTTATTATTTATTGCAATTATGCCTGTTATTAGGAACAAAAATACAGGAGATATTAACTGTTTTTACAATTTATAAATAAGTAAATAAACCCTTTTTAAAATGATGTAATATTTATCCTGTTTACATTTACGTTTGGGCACTAAATTATTACACCACGTGACATCACTAAGTTTAAAGAACTAAAAGGCCTGTTAGTGAAAAGCAAATGGAAACCCTTTGCATCCCATTATTTTACACATCTGTTTTCCTTTAGAAAACTGCAGGATCTTTGAACAAAGGTCTGAAATGTGCTCTGGATGTGTTACTATGTGATGAAAATATGAGCTGATAGTGAATCTGATGCAGCAACACATCTGGAAAAGGTTAAAACAGGAGCAACAAAAGGCTGGAAAAGTAAGTGGTACAAACCAGAAACACCTGGAGGAGCATTTGACAACTAATCAGGTTACCTGGCAATAGGTCAGTAACATGACTGGTATAAAAGGAGCATTTCAGAGAGGCAGAGTCTCTTAGATGGAAAGATGGACAGAGGTTCACCAATCTGAGACAAACTGGATCTAAAACTGTGGAACAATTTCAGAAAAATGTTCCGCCCTAGTCTGCCTCTGGCCTCCGTAGAGCCGTGGTCACATTTGCAGGATCATACTCATCTCTGATCACTCCTCATTCCTCATCCTCTGCATGCTGACAGTCACTGAGGTGTCTAGTGGGTTTATACACTAAGAGATGCTTTGATGATTGTCAGTTTAGTTCACCTGTAAAACCAGAACCTGGCCTGATGTTGTTTGTCGCAGAGGTAAATCCAGCAGGAAATTTAAAGCGCCAGCACTCACTCCACCACCTGAAGTCTCACTGCATAATAAATATGATGTGCTGACTCATATTAAAATGAGTGATTATGATTGTAATGCTAGGGTCAGTAAAAACTCAAGAAACAGCCTTAAAACTCAGCCCAGGGCTTACCAAAACAGGAACAGAGGCCAAAATTCCACAACCAGGAGGACTAGAGAAGCTACCCCCCCTCCACACAAAAACAAATAGACACACTTCTGATTGGGGACTCTATAACAGCATGTGAGGATGGCAAAGACGGAAAATCTAACATTTTTTGATACATCAGTCAGGGAACTGACAGAGATCTTTAGACCATTCTGTCTTCACATCCAGATGGTATGAAGATCATTGTCCACACAGGGTCTTTTGATATTCTGAGGAGGAAAACTGGCTCTGAGATCCTGAAGAAAGACTTTTCCCTGCTGCTGGAGAGACTGTGTCAGACATGTTTACACAGCGGGTAAAGGAACTGAACTTTTCAGTAGACTTCTTGGCCTGAACACATGGTTATCAAACGCATGTACCACCCATGGGATAAAGTTCATTGATGACTTCAACATCTTTTGGAACTGTAAGGAGCGACTCAGACCTGATGGTGTGCATCCAAATCTAACTGGATTCAGATTACTTGGTGCACACTTGCGTCATGCTGTTGGGACGGCAAACCCAAACATGAGTCTACAGATAAGAGCGAAGGACACAGCAGAGGCCCCCCCAACCAGACCCTCTTCTCCACATCACCCAAGGTCTTCAAAGGATGTTTCTATCCTGGTCTGGACCCCAGCGACCACCATCTACCAAGAAATACAAGGCTCCCCTCCTCCCCCTCCTCATCCTCCTATTAGATCATCTTTTCTGACAGAACAGGGCACGGGACGATGTGCAGGAGGTTCCCAGAGCAGCAGCAGAATTCACAACAAAGATAACATGCCATGATGCATTCAGGGTCCTTGCTGTAGTTTTGCTACTAC
>JBAFTB010000023.1:2783160-2793709 GCA_037177355.1 Melanotaenia trifasciata
TTAATGTAATTTATTATTTTATTGTGATTATGTGTTGATGCCTTTTACTATTTCTAAATATCTGTAATGTCTTTGTTATATGTAAAGCACTTTGAATTGTCCTGTACATGAAATGTGCTGTACAAATAAACTGCCTTGCCGTGCCTTGCCTTAGAGCACTTTTCTAAATAACATTTTATATTTGCATAGTATGAAGACATTTCCCACCATCCAGCAGCTCACCTATGCCTTAAAAACCAACCAAACAGGATTGCGAGATTTTCCAGGTGACTTCATCCAGCTCTCTGAAACTGTTCAGATGCAGTTTGGGTTTCAGATGATCTGAAGCAGAACTTCTCACCCCCATTGGTTCTGGTTGTGATGTACTGTGGATTTGCTGATTCTAAATTATGAATACTCTGTTTTCTTACGTACATAAATGTTCTCAGGTGAGACGCAGAAGTCTTTGTGCTGGGAGGAGCGATGAATGTGCATCAGAGTCTGAGTTTTGGTTCTAAGTTTGCTGCAACAAGGTTTGATCCTGACTGCTGGTCCCTACCCTGAGAGGCTGCATAGATACAGGGTTTTTCCTGAAGTATATCTTTAAGACAACAAAGACTGTATGTATGAGCTTGGTCTTTACAGAAAGGTGAGATTACTACAGAAGTGTCAGAATCAATACATGTGTTACTGTGTCAGAGTAAAGTCACCTGGAACACAGTAGAAAATGTAAATGGATTTCTCCTAAAAGAAAACCACGTTACTTTCAGTGGAAACCAGAGGATAGCATCCCAGTTCATCTAGAATTGAGTCAAGTAATCATAGGAATGAGTAAAGTAATATCTGGTGAGGAACTGTGCTACATTAGAAGGTAAAAGTGAACCTGAGCAGGTTTCCAGGTGTTTAATAGAGGTGTTACGCAGGTAAAAATCTCAGGAAGCCATCGGCCGATGATGATGATGGACGCCGCTATCAATGGTCAGAGGCAGGAAGTTCCAGGGATAGCCCCACATTCACCTTAGAGACACCATGAGGATCCAGAAAAAGGTGAATCCCAAGATAGTCTGTGATAGGCAAGTGAATCCTTCACTATAAAACCTCCTTCATCTCCATGGAAACCAGCTGGACCTTCATGGTTCATTTCAAACAAAGGCAGTCATAGAGAAAACAAGTGTTTTTAGAGCTGGATTCAAACTTTTCACCACAAAGCAAGAACAGTAATGGTTTCTGGTTCTGGCTGCTAGCTCCAGAGCTTCTGTCCCACCGTGATGAGACAGACGTCTTTGTAACCAGCTGAGTCTCTGCTGTCATGTGACTCCTTGTTTGTGCTTGAAGTGGAGAAATTAGCAGAAGCTCTGAAGTGGACAGAGCTGTTCTCATGTTTTCTCATGTTCCCATATAGCTGCTTAGGGTTTGAAAAGTTTTTGGTTTGTAGTCTTTTAGCTGAGTTTCTCCTGTTATGTTGCTATGCTACATGTTAGCATTGCTGCTTCCTGGTGTTTGCTAACATATTATGGACAGTAGTAGCTTATTCTCCCTCCTGTTTGGGGGGGGGGGTCTAGTTAATAAGAGGCCAATAAAGTCATGAAGTTTTGGTCAATAACAACTAAAAAGGAACTTTTTGGCTAACGTCTGGTCAGCATAATATGTTAATGATGGTTTCAAATGGAGCTGACTGGTTTCTGAGATTTCAAATTAACTTTATTGTATGGCAGAGTTAGTTTGAAGGAAACATGTTTGTACTAAATACCAAAATTACCTTAGTTTGGATTTGTGGTTCTGGTGGCACGGATTGCATCAACCGAAAAAGTGTTTTAGATCAAAAGTTCCCAACCTTTAGGGGATCCTCCAAAGGGGTCCCCCAAAGAGTACAGAGGGTCCCTGAAGCTTTGAACTTTAAGAGCCATTGTGATTGATGTTCACACGGCATTATTTTATGAAAAAAGTAAGGCTCGATGTTCATTTAATTAACTGGATTTGTCCCATTTGGAAGGAGCCTCAGAATCCACGCTACCAATCTGCACTTTGTTTGGCCTGTACTGAAGGCTGCTGGTGATGCATCCTTCGTGGCCTCTTTTCTCCCAGAATTCATTGCACACAAGACCGTGGCGAATAAACAACCGAGCTCAGAAGAGTTTTTTTTAAATTACACTTTAGTAGAAACGTGGCAAAACCAGATACATTAAAAACATGTTTGTTAAACGGTGACATTTAAATTCTTTAATTTTTGATATTCGTGTGATTTTAAGAGGTTAATGACGTGTCTACTGGCTGGAAAACAGCCTCAGACTTTTTTTTTTTTTTTACATAATCAGTCGGGGTTGACGTTCACTAAAGTGTCCTATAAGATATCCAAACATTTGAAAGGTTTAAGTAATTCAACATCTTACATTGCTGATATTGAAAATTGTCATTCAATTAGTTAGGCTGTCCCATTTCATGAATGTTAGTGTACTTCAGAGTCTTAGGACTACGTAGGACACTCCGTAGCCTACGTAGTCCTAACACTACGAAGTGTGCAGACCCTTAATTGGGACACAGCTTTTGTTGTTTACTGTTTGCCGCCCGGACACTTTAGGGGGACGGACCGGTCCGTCCTCTTAATATGTCCAGGAGGCACACGCGATTTTATGTTCCTGCCACAATTTGCAGCTGTGTTCCACTCATTTAATTAATATGAAAAATAGTAGTTTTTTTTACAATTATGAATCGTAATTAAATCAACATGTGTTGAATCAGTTTAAATTGATTCAATAGTGAATCGACCCACCCCTAGTTCCTGTAGGAACCGTGTTAGGGGTGGACCTGGTCTCTGTTGGAACCATGTTACCAGTGGACCCGGTTTCTGTAGGAACCATGTTAGCAGTGAAGGCCCATTTGTGTTGGATGCAGAAGACTGATATGAAGACGGACCGACAGTTTCATCCATCTTCTGGGTCAGTTAGGCTCATAATTTGGTCCGTTTTCAGGGAGCTTAGCTATCTGTCGCTTGACGCAGAAGATGGAGCAATACCACCAGAAATCTTGGGGGCAGTGCTGAGCAGAATAGCTGACATGTGACCAGGGAAAGAAATAAACCAGAGAAGAAGAAGAGGAGCAGGGAGGAGGATATAAAACAGAAAGAAAGAAGAAAGAAGATGAGGACAACTGTAGAAATTGCATGAGCCTTTGACGAAAGTTAATAAGTAAGTGTTTAGGGCGTCTGGGCGATCAGAAACACTTTTATAGCGCATCGCTATTTACGTACGTAAGGGAGCATCTATGGGCCTTTAGGAAGTGTGTTGTGTTCAGTTTGCTTCATATGAAGCCTTCTCCATAATTCTCTCCAAGTACTTATTTCTTTCTTTATCTCTTTCTTTCTTTCTTTCTTTCTTTCTTTCTTTCTTTCTTTCTTTCTTTCTTTCTCTCTTTCTCTCTCTCTCTCTCTCTCTCTCTCTCTCTCTCTCTCTCTCTCTCTCTCTCTCTTTGAGAATTAAAATGGAGGCTACTGCTGGTCACATGTCTGACACACAAGCATGTGGTCTGCACATGCATACACACTTGTGCACATGCTCAGGCAGACATATATGAAGTGCAAAGGGAAGAAGAAGGGCTGAGAAGAGAGGAACCCCCTCCCCCAGCAAGAAAGTGTGTCATTCCTCCTCCTCTGAGGTGGGTGTGTCCAAATCGGGGGTGTGCCATATCACGTCCAGTGCTCCGGCTCACGTGGTGTGGAGCTAAATGTGTGTGTGGAGGGAGGCGCTGCTGTAGCGGATCATCATGTTGTTGGCTCAGAGCCTTCCAGAAAATTCTGCCAGAGTTCAGTCTCTGCTGCAGGACCACAGGGTCCAGGTCTGGTCCTTGTTGTAGCAGGGAATCATCCCTGGAATGTGGAGGTGGGAATGTGTGTTGGAGCTGAGGTAGCAGATCTTCCTATAGGAAGCAAACATGCCGACATTCCTGTTCCTTCATCAACAAGTCAGAGGCGGGAAAAATACTTTTTGTCATTTTGGACTAAAGTGAGAAAATATTTGTCTTCATTCAGTTGTCTTTTCTTCTGAATTTCATTTATTTGGAAAGAAAACTTTCTCACCCATTAATGTATTTTATTTATTTAGTTTTCTAAATGGTAACACACATCCCTTCTGATCAAGAGTGTGTGTTGTCACACTAAAACTCCTGAACTTACTGCATCATGTTGCAAACTAATGCAAATTAATTTGATTTGTGTCGTTATTTATCCTTTAATCCCTGTCCATATTATCAGAAAAACCTCCTAACCAGACATCCCAAAGTATACAAAGAGTAGTAATCAGGTTCATCTTCACGTGTCCAGGTCCATTTAGAGACATCTAGGGACCTCAGAGGATGGATTCCCAGTGTCAGAAATGTTGTGTCTGTTACCATGCCCGAGTAAATTACAATTAAACAGAGTAGAAATGGGTTTTTTATTTGTTGTTTTTTTTCCCTTTTTTCCTTTTTCTAAAAAACATTTAGTTTGACCTAAAAGACACTTTCAGTCTGGCTTTGAAATATTAAGGTCCAAGGTTTGAGCCACAGTCAAATACACTTATTTTTATTGAGTATTGTTTGTAAATAAATTATTTATCATTTTGTTTGTTATTATTATTTAGTTCTTGTCCATTCTTTTAAAAAAATTTCAGCTCCTGTGACGACCGATTGGAATTTAAAAAATGCTAGAGATGCAGAATGATCTGAATTTATTACTAACTGTAGCTAAAAGAAATAATCATTTCAGGCTGTTTATTTAAACCACAAGTTTTACTTCCACAAATATCTTTACTCTTTAAATTAATATTACAAAAAGCAACTTGGTGTAGCTGGATTATTACTGGAACATGTCTGTAAATTTCAGGACTTTGTTACCGTTTTGTTTGTGTTTAATTTACAACAATCTTTAAAAAAAATTGCAGATTGTAGAAAAAAAACTATGAAACTTTTTTTTCTCTAAATGGACATTTTTCTATTTTTGTTGAAGCTGCACAGAAAGCAGTGGATGTTCAGATGAAGTCATTCAGGAGATCTGAGTTGTTGTTTTTTTTTAATTAGAGGTGTAAAAAAATCGGCTTAAATGTAAAACTGTTTGTTCCATCTTTTCTCTTTCTGACTTCATAGACGTGACTTCGGTTTGTGTGATGAGCTGAGCCAGTTCAGCTGTTCAGGATTACTACACACATGTGTGAATGTACACGTATGAACATTTAAAATAACTTGTAGATCTGGAGAAGTTACTGATCATCATGTGGAATATGGAACTAAATGTTCTGTAAGTTGTCATAATTATGTAAATATGTAAATGAGGCTAAATTTAGTTTAAGCTTCTTTTTCTCCAGAAATTTCAGGTTGTTTACACGTATCCTTGTAGAAAATATTATAAACATGTTGATAATGTACTTGTAGTTCTATGTTCTACAACATAACTTCTGGGTTATTATGCTGGAGACCAGACTGCTGTGGCTGGAACCTGGACCAGGATGAGCCGGGCTCTCCTGGTGTTTGGTTTGTGGGTGTGCTGAGGTGTGCGTGGAGCAGCATTGGTGGCTCGCTCGGCCCTCTGCTGTTCAGAGCCGTCATCAGACGAAGGAGGTGGAGCTGCTGATGTGTGGAGAGGAGACGGGCCCCTCTCCTTCCTGCTCCTCCATTGGCTGCTGTCAGTCCCGCCCCTTTCCCACTGATTCACAGCAGCGAGAGGACTGACGTCACACACACACACACACGGAGGTTTAGACAAAGCAGGAACTCCCTCCTTTAATCCCATGTTCCTCCTTCTCCCCCATTTTGTGTTGGAGGAGGGGCCGAGGCTGAGCCCCCGTCCTCGTTTCATTTACTCGGTTTTTGATGTAAACTGTCTCTAAATATGTTCGGAAGCAAAAATTAGTCCTGGGATCATGAGGACTGCAGTCCTGCAGGTTTGAGATGTTTCCTGATCCAACAACTTGTCAGGTTCTGATCAATGATCCATTCGTCTGAATCAGGTGCAGAGAAACACCTGAAACCTGCAGGACCTCCGTCCAGCGTTGTTCCTGATCGGACGGTGGAAGATCGACTCTGTTCTGATTCGGGTTTGACGTCAATCAAGACAAGACAAGAATTTTCTGCTGAGATTTTCTCCAGCAAACTTTCTGCTGCAGAAAATGAAGTAAAAGGGAAGAAACAGCCTCGTCTCTGGTTTCTGAGCATTTATGTTGCTTTTTTCAGGAAACCTTTGACAAATTTCAAATAAACTTTCTCAATCTCAAATTTAATTACAAATAAACCCCGTCTGCAGTTCAAATAGACTAAAAACATTTAAATAGTGTGTAATCAATCAGGAATATTTTTCTGTTTTTAAATGTGATTTCTAAAACTACATTTTCAGACTTTCTGCAGCAGAAAATAAAGACCAAACTAGTCAGGAAATTTTTAAATAACGTTCCTGAGCTTTAGCAGCACCTCCGAACATTAAACTGCTGAAAGAGAAAAGAAGAAAGTTTGGAGCTGATCATTTTCCTGCATGTTTTCTTCAAATTTTCTAAAATCCTCTGAGTTCCAGAAGAGTGTAAAAACCTGCTGAAGAAACTTCTGCAGGCTTTCTGAGCATTTCTTTTTCTTTTCTTTAAATCATTTGGAGAAAAACAGAAGTGTTGGAGGAAAATAAAAAAACTGGAATCTATTAAAATAAGTAGCTGAAAATGTTTTATTTTCATATCTGTCCTAAGTGGCTGGAATCTGTCAAACCTGATGGTTTAACCTTTTTCTTTAAAATGGTTTGCAGTGGTTTTAGCTGCCTGAAGTTTCCTTGTTTCCTCTTTTTATTTATTTCACTCCAACCTTAAAATAATAAACTAAAGCTGATTTTTATTTCTTTAAATTTTAGTTAAATCAGATCAGAAAGATGTGAAATACTTTTTTGATCAGTGGAAAATCTGGAAGTATATATGCTTTTATTCTTTATGCTTTTATTACAAATTTCAGATTACTTTTCATATATTTTTATATTAATTTAATATGAAACATCTTGACTTTATTTGTGTCAGAACCATTTTTGTCATTATTTCAATCATAATTTTGGCTGTTTGTGCAGTTTTCTGTAAGAAAGTCGCTCGACAAATTTTTAAATCAAACTTTAAATTTTTCTGCTACATCAGTGAGAAAAATACTCATCAGGACAAAAACCTCAGATTTATATTTTCTGCATGAATCTCTTAATCAGCTTCAGCTTTGCTCAAAACTGACAAACACTGAACAATGTTGAAGATTTGAACCTTTTAAATGTTTGATTACTTGATTACTAACAGAAGTTATTTTCCTCATGACTAGTTGGCTGCGGAGGATTTTTGTATGATTCATGTGTCAGACATTAACTAAAACACTAACACTGATGCATTTTTAGTTTTTGTGTGGCATCAGATTTATAATTTTTTACCCCTGAAGTCATTAAGGATAAAAATGTCCAACAAAAAACTTGACTGATTTAATATTTTTCTGCTTTTAGGGATAAAATCTTTTGATTAGCTTTTGTCCTGATAAAAACTATCAATGTCCTTACAAATAATTGTAAGGATTTTATCCCTTTAAATGTCAATTTGATGATGTTATTTTTCTTAAATAAAAAAAACGAGTTAAATTAATTGAGTTATTTTCCATTTAACAAATGCTGAATCTAATTAGTGTATTTTCTATGAATACCAGGGACATCGGGTAATCAGATGGTATTTTAAGGGTTAAATTTTTAAGGTTTGCTAGTTTTGTTTCACCTGAAGTGGCTTTCATGCAGGAAATCTATTTTTCTCGCGTTTCTTTGGACGTGGACATTTCTGTCTTTGACTACTTCAGTAAATGAAACCGTGTCGGGTTTAACCTGAACCAGAACTTCACCAGAACCCGGTTCTGACCTCCGCGTGCCTCCAGGAGCTCAGAAAACATACTGAACCTGGGAGAACTGGTGAAGCCCTGTGGGTGAGGAGCTGACTGAGGCACGCGGAGGTCCATGATGCAGACCTCTCCTCCTCCTCCTCCGTGTAGTTCGGACTCGCTTTATGAATGAAGGGCGCGCTCGCGCTGTTCTCCTCCACTCTACAAATGCTGCGCGTGCTCGACAGAAAACCCCATCAAAGGAGGAGTGGTTGATGTTTTTCTTATTTCATCCCTATGATCAGGTTTTTTCTTCTGATTATCGATCAAAGTGATCGAAGAAACTGGGATCGATCACATAGATTACGATCCAACCAGCTTTTCTCCTGTCTTCGCCCACGCGCCCTGTCACGTGACCGCCCACTCGTTGTAGTAAATGGGCGTTGCCTGTTTAAGATGGCGGCTCGATTCTCACATGTACGTGGCCTCTGCTGCGCGCGTGTGCGTATGTGTGTGAGATGAAGCCTCCATGTTTGAGGTGTGCGTGTGGATCCTCTGAGGTGATAAAAACATTATGAAAGCGTCTTCAGGCCGTGATCAGGCTGAAAAGCGTATCCCTCCGCACCGCTGGTGGATCTGTATTTCTGATCGGTTACATATGAATTTTTATTAAACTCAAAATTTTGTTTAATGGTTCAAAGCTAAAGTCTTTGTCTTCGCTCTACATTTCCACCTCTAACATCATGGCTGCTGGTGTTGCGCGCGCCAAGCTCTTCCTCTCCTACTCTGCACTTTTGTTTTTTAGTCATATATTTTGTATAATTTCTTCTGCGCGTGGCTGCAGGAGCACAGAACGGCGAGCATGTTTGGGGAGAGGAGCGGGAGGTGAGGTTACCCGGAGAGGAGGTTCAGGTGTGGAAAACATCACCAACAAAGCATCAGCTTTAAACTGATATGAGCAAAATCAGATTATTTTCACTAAGTAAGGTCAGCACGCGCTTAAAAAAAAAACAAAACAAAAACAAAACGCGGGTATTTTTCCTACAGAGACCAGATGATGGTAGCAGCCATGATTGATTTATGTTTTTTAAAAAAAACTTTTCCAGTAAAAGCAGGAATATTGCCGGACCACCAACTTCCCATCTCAAAATGGAAACCCTCACCTCTGAAATGGAGTCAGTAGCAGCAGGCGGGGTCACGGTGGAGAACAGAGCCTGAACTTTGACCCCTCGCCTACTGCTGCACCCCCTCCTCTACTTTCCCCTGTAATGAATTCCAGATCAAGGCCTGTGTCTGCAGCATGCGTCCCACCACATGTGAAAATCCTTTTTTCCAGAACCTTCCGAGTCTTCAGAGAAGAAATGACCAAACTTTTCTTCTGCATGAGCCTGTTGGGGTCGGCACTGTTTCAGCAATAATAATCAGTTTAAGATGATAAATAAAAAAAACAATCAGTAAACGATCAGTGAACTGAAAGAGGCCTGCGGTCTGCAGGAACACAAAATGGCGAGCATATGTGGGACGGGAGGAGACGTT
This sequence comes from Melanotaenia trifasciata, assembly GCA_037177355.1. Lineage (NCBI taxonomy): Eukaryota > Metazoa > Chordata > Actinopteri > Atheriniformes > Melanotaeniidae > Melanotaenia > Melanotaenia trifasciata. Next base: position 2,792,509 of record JBAFTB010000023.1, read on the forward strand.
ATCCTGGAGAGGAGATCTGCAGCAGACATCAGCCTCCAGAATTATCTTCTAATTAATTATTATTGTTTTTCTTACACAAACAAACAAAAAACTACAAATTATTAATCCCAGCTGAAAATTGCAGCATATTTTTCATTTAATTTTTGGTCTTTGGATAAAGGACTTTACAAAATAAGAAGTCAGTATCGAGATGATACTAGACATTGATCCCATTTTATTTTCACATTTCTAATATAAGAAAAAATACAGTGTTCTTTTTTTCTTCTAGATGTTTCTGTGTTGCGTTTCCAGTCTAGTCTGTGGTCCGTCTGAACTCCAAGGTGCTTGTTTTCCTCCACCACCTCCACCTCTTCCAGGATGTAAACAGTAGTTATATTATTCCAGTTCTTCCTGAAGTCAACAACCATCTCTTTTGTTTTATATGAGGTGATTGTTTCTGTCCATCTCACAAACTGACTGACCAGTTCTCTGTACTCAGCTTCTTATCCATCACTGATATTCCCCACAGCTGCAGAGTAATCAGAGTATTTCGGCACATGACCGGACTCAGAGTTGTGTTGGAAGTCTGAGGTGTACAATGTGAAGAGAAGTGGTGAGAGAACAGTCCCTTGTGGTGCTCCAGTGCTGCTGACCACCACCTCACAACCTTTCAGTCCCACAAACATGTCTGTTTGTTAGCTAGTCATAAATCCAGGTGATGGTGAAGGTTCCACCTGGAATTTATGAATCTGCTCACATAATAGAACAAGTTGAATTATATTAAAGCACTTGAGAAATCAAAGAAGATGATCCTCAAAGTGCCACCTGATTGGTCCAGATGAGAGTGGGCTCTCTGAAGCAGATGGCATCTTCATCCTAATAACATTACAATAAGCACATTTTTATTTTGGTACAGGAACAAGGCAGGATGTTTTCCAAATAACAGAAACTCTTTTCTGACTCAGGCTGGTGTTGAAAAGATGCTGAAAAATCTAACATAGTTGTTCTGAGCAGGTTTTCAGAACCCTGGAGCTGAAACCATCTGGACCTGCAGCCTTGTTCCAGTTCAGTGGGACAGGAAGGCTGTGGGCTCATGGAGGGGGTGTGGTCTGTTGGGCTGGAGGCAGGAGGTGAACTGGACCTAATGAAGAACATGTTCAGCTCATTATCTCTGTCCAGACCTCCATCAGTCTGATCCCCCTTTAACTTGAAGTCAGTGATC
>JBAFTB010000023.1:2836179-2847203 GCA_037177355.1 Melanotaenia trifasciata
TCTATTCTATTCTATTCTATTCTATTCTATTCTATTCTATTCTATTCTATTCTATTCTATTCTAATCTATTCTATTCACTCCAGTTTTACCTGCTCACTCTGGCAAGTCGCTCTCTCCAGCGCTAGATCCATGTTGAGCTGTAGCTTCTGTAAGACCTCTTTGTCCAAAATTTGTCCAAATTGAATGCCTCTGGGGGACCAAAACGTCGTCACTGTTGTTAGCGCGGAGTCCTTAATTCTGACACCATGTCTTGAATGAGGAACAATTCAGGTTTTTCAACGTGTCTTCCTTTATTGCTAGCATACCCAACCCAACTAGCAATCTCACAACACCATCTAACAAACAGACTGATGAAAACTGTAAGGTGTTTATGATGGTTATTCAAAATACAATGGGTCGGACCCATTCCAGTGGAACAAGAAGCCAAGATGGCTGCATGAACTTGAGCTCCTGAGCTAACCCCCCCTAAATCCACTAATTGTTGAGCAGTTCATAGTGATTTACTTTGGATGAATAGGGGAGGAATGACTAGAAGTCAGAACATGATACTTGTGAAAGGAAGAATACACCAGAGGTACAGGATGCTCAGCACGCTAACCACAACTCTGCAGAAAATGTGTTCTCGGTGCTCCGTGCTCCAAAGCGCCAGTAACAAAACTGAGCATAAAGCGGACCTGAACACTCTCAAAGAAGAACTCAAGGAAGACATGAAAAATTAACTCTGCTTATGCTGCCATCTGGACTTTATTTCCTTCAAGATATTCAAAGAGTCCTTTGACGCCTGTAGTCAATGTCTTCTGACTTTCATTAATAGCTGCTTAAGTCCAGGCACTGTTCGAATTGTTTTAAAACATGTTGTGGTCCGGCAACTTCTTAAAAATCCTGGTTTAGATCCTGCAGTTTTCTCTAATTTTATTCTCTCATTTGCCGTTTTTGTTCAAAGTTCTAGAGAAGATTGTTTTTATCCAGTTACAATCTTTTCTAGATAATAACACATTTGAAAACTTCCAGTCTGGTTTCAGATCTCGTCACAGCTCTGAATCTGCACTACTCAAATGATACTGAATGATACTACTGAAATATATTCTCTTGTCCCTGATGCCAAAAAACCTGTTCTGCTGGTGGTGTTGGACCTAACGGCAGCTTTTGACTTTGCAAACCATCCAGTCCTTATCACTGGTCTGGCTCAGCAGGTTGGTCTTCAGGGAACAGTGCTTGGTTTAAGTCCTATTTACCGGAGATGTCTTTTTCTGTCATGATAGGTGACTTGTCGTCCTCTTCAACTCCGTTGACCTCTGGTGTGCCACAGGGATCCAATCTGGGGCCTGTGCTCTTCTCATTATACGTGTTGCCTTTAGGACCAGTTATTGAACACTATAATCTGTCTTTACACCTGTATGCAGATGACCTGCGAATCTATTTGCCAGTCACTCCCAATTCTCCACTTAGTTTAAACTCCACTGATGGCTGCTTAAAGGACATTAAACACTGGCTCTCTCTAAACTTCCTCCACCTAAATAATGACTAAACAGAACAGATTTTGTTTGATGCCTCCAGTAAGCCAGATACCACTGTTCCCATTCTAGGTTTTTCAGCCCCCCACTTCAATTAGGTGGTTAAAAATCTGGGGGTTAAACAGAACTGTTGCTTGAAATTGGACAATCAGGTTGATGCTGCTGTAAAAAAGTTTCTTTCAGCTTTGTGTATTGTCCAAATTAAAGCTTTTCCGCAGCCGCAGTGATCTGGAGAAGGCCATCCCTGCCTCTGTGAGCTCCAGACATGACTACTGCAATGCTTTATAGGTTGGTATCAATCAACCCTGCATCTCCCATTTACAGCTTGTACAAAATTCCTCCGGTCATCTCCTAACCAGCACTCGGAAGCAGGAACACATCCCTCCCATCCTGTTAGCTCTGCACTGGCTCTCAGTTCAGTTCAGGATCCAGCAGAAGTTGTTGCTGTTTGTTTTTAATGTGAAAAGCTTCACACTTCCTGACTTATCAGAACTGTTGAAAGTCGACCAGCCCAGCAGGGCTTTATGTTCTGCTGGTCAGCATTGGTTAGAGGTGCCTCGGTCCAGGTGCAAGCAATGGGAAGATCGGTCTTTTAGTAGCAGGTCAAACATTGTGGAATAGTCTTCCCCAGGAGCTACACACCCACACTGATCTGCCTCTGTTCAAGGCCAATCTTAAGACCTATTTATTTAAGACCTATTTATTTAAAAAGGCCTTTGGCTTGTAGTATTTTATTTTAATATGTTTTATACTTTTAGTGCTTGACATGTTATCTATTAGCTTCAGTTTGTGCTTTTACAACTTTCTATTATATTTCCTTTTTTTATGTGTATTTGTATTTTATATGTTTTATGATGTTAAGCACCTTGGTCAGCTTGAGCGTTGTTGTAAGAAATAAATTTTGATTAATTGACTGATAGAAAATGACTGAATTAATGAATTGACTGTGATGGAAATTAGCCTTGGTATTAATCTTGCATGTTTACATGTACATGTTCAATTACATGCATTGTCTCGATAAAAAAATGTGGTGCAAACACTGTCTTATGACTGTCTTGTCTTCTTTTTTTTCTTTTTTCTCTCACAGTTTCTCTCACCGCCTCCATTAAGGCACAGCCATAAAGCAGCATGGGAGGCGTGGCAGTGGACATGGGTCCAGAAGGTGTGAAGGCTCCAGATGGAGGTTGGGGCTGGGCTGTGCTGGCTGGATGTTTTGTCATCACTGGCTTCTCCTATGCCTTCCCCAAAGCTGTCAGTGTGTTTTTCAAAGAGCTGATCAGGGAGTTTGGTGTGGGATACAGCGACACTGCCTGGATCTCGTCTATCCTGCTGGCCATGCTTTATGGCTCAGGTAAGCTGCTGCTTGTTTACAGAACACACAGATAACACATGGACCAGTGTAATTTAATGCAACCTGTAATAAACACTGAAATGCAATGTTTGGTTTGGTTAACCATATTTAAACAACTTACAGCATCACACAGTACACTGCTTTACAATCTCCCAAAGACTCTCCAGTAATTTTATTAAATACTCCATTAAATTAACCTTACTTATTTAATTTTAAATTTGAATATTTTTAACACAGTGTGACTCAGTCTAGGTCCTCGGCACCCGCTGCCCTGAATGTTTTAGAGGTTACCCTACTTTAACACAGCTGATTTAACTTGATGAGGAAGATCCTTAACCTGAATCAGTTGTGTTGAAGTAGAAACACATCTGAGACATGCAGGCAGCGGGTTGAGAAACACTGTTTTACCGCATGTAAAGAATCCTGTAAAATTTAAATGAAAACACAAATCCAAGACTTTCCGGTGTTTTTCTGTAGGAAGGGGAAAACGTAACTCTTCCTTCAGTGGAAGATTGGCTAGGTTTAGGCTTTATGACTGATTAGAGTTCGGGCCATGTCCCACACAACTCACCTGCTTGTTATGTGTCCTGTGGATTTTCCTCAGATAATTAAAGAGTATGGACTATTAGAAAGATTTAGTGGAAAATTATTTACTGGGCTAGTCTGACCAAAACTGGACTTTTAAAATGCATGTTAATGCTGTCAAAGTGGAACTAATACGTGGAAAATGGTGCTGGAGGGTTGGGGACTGAAATGTTCCTCAGCTCTCTGCATGTTCTCCAAACTTCCTTCACTTTTGAAACCAGTTTAGTTCCAGCTGAATTACCAGTAAAGCTGCTGTCACCGGAGATAAGAAGAGTTCTGTGGACACACTGTTCAATCCAATTTGATTCAATGTATTCAGTTCAACTCAATTCAGCTTTATTTATACAGCGCCAATTCACAATGAGAAGATCTCAAGTCACTTTTACAGAAAATGTCCAGTTCCTTATAATCCAAAACAATCCATCATATGATCCACATCAGTCCAATTTATAATAACTGTGTCATATAAACCAGTTCATACAATAATGACCAGATAAGGAAACCAGGGGTCAAACCTTCTTTCATTCAGTCCTCAATCCTGCACAAGGAGACAGTGGAGAGGAAGCCCTCCATCAGGACCAGAACCAGGAGGGAAAACCTCCATCAAAACCAGGATCAGGAGGGAAAACTTCCATCAAAACTAGCACCAGGAAGAAAAACCTCCATCAAAACCAGGATCAGGATGGAAAACACCCATTAAAACCAGAACCAGGAAGGAAAACCTCCATTAAAACCAGCACCAGGAAGGAAAACCTCTATTAAAACCAGCACCAGGAAGGAAAACCTCCATCAAAACCAGCACCAGGAAGCAAAACCTCCATTAAAACCAGCACCGGGAAGGAAAACCTCCATCAAAACCAGGACCAGGTTGGAAAACCTCCATTAAAACCAGCACCAGGAAGGAAAATCTCCATTAAAACCAGCACCAGGAAGGAAAACCTCCATCAAAACCAGCACCAGGAAGCAAAACCTCCATTAAAACCAGCACCGGGAAGGAAAACCTCCATCAAAACCAGGACCAGGTTGGAAAACCTCCATTAAAACCAGTACCAGGAAGGAAAATCTCCATTAAAACCAGCACCAGGAAGGAAAACCTCCATTAAAACCAGAACCAAGAAGGGAAAACCTCCATCAGAACCAGGACCCGAAGGGAGAACCTACATCAGCACCAGAACCAGGAAGGACTACTATCTTCCTGGACTGGTGGGAGTGGAGAGGACAGGAAAAAGGGGTGACCCACCAGCAGAACTCTAATCCAGGGATTCAACAATGTCAGATGTTTCTACAAGAGAGCAGGGGTGGTAGGTTTAAGAGCAGGTCATCCAGTAACCAGGATGTTGGGGGTTGGAACCTCCCTCCCTCAGTCATCTGTTGTAGTGTCCCTGGGCAAGACACTTCACCCTCTTTACCTCCAATGTCTGCATCATTGGTATAGGAGATCGTATGAATGTTTCGGTGGTGGTTGGAGAGACCGTTGGAGCAGATTGGCTGCCACGTTTCCGTCAGTCTGTCCCAGGACAGCTGTGGCTACACATGTAGCTTACCATCACCAGGTATAAGTGAGGAGTGGATGAATTATGGATCCAATGTAAGCACTGTGAGTGCCGAGCAAAAACCCGCAATATACTGTACATCTAATCCATTATTATTATTATTAGCAGAGAGGAGCCCGATGCATCATGGGACATCCCCCAGCATCCTCGGCCTATAGCAGCAGGACTAAAGAATGGATCAGGGTCACCAAGCCAGACCTGCTGACAGATTTATCAGGAAGGAAAGTTTAAAGATGATCTGAAAGGTAAAGAGGGGGTCTGATACCTGAAGCCAAACTGGGAGCTGGTTCCACAGAGAGGGGTCTAATACTTGAAGCCAAACTGGGAGCTGGTTCCACAGAGAGGGGTCTGATACCTGAAGCCAAACTGGGAGCTGGTTCCACAGAGAGGGGTCTAATACTTGAAGCCAAACTGGGAGCTGGTTCCACAGAGAGGGGTCTGATAACTGAAGCCAAACTGGGATCCGCTTCCACAGAGAGGGGTCTGATAACTGAAGACAAACTGGGATCCGCATCCACAGAGAGGGGTCTGATAACTGAAGGTTCTGGTTCCAGAGAGTGGGGAGAAATCTCCTCTTCTACGTTAGATCTCTCAGGTGTTTGTGTTGTTGCCCGGCAGTGTCTGTCCATAAATCTAAAGGATGGCTGCACTACTGGGAGGGACGTGTTGTTTGACTGTTAACTCAATAAAATCAACTATCTTTTTTCCAGCAAGACACAGAACCAGACTATGTTTCATTTTGTCCAGGTCCTATATGCAGCGTGCTGGTGAACCGCTTCGGCTGTCGGCCAGTTATGATGGTGGGAGGCCTGTTGGCCTCTCTGGGAATGATCTTGGCCTCCTTCTCCACCAGCATCATCCACATCTACCTTACAACTGGAGTCATCACAGGTTTGAATGTCTGCATTATTTCTGTAGATTATCAGCATTATATACAGTATATGCACAGCCACATCAGCCTGGGCATATTTACATTATATCCACCTCATGCAGCAGGCACTGCATGCTGCTAATGGTTCTAATGGTGGTTCTGCTGATGGTTCTGCTGTGTGTTACCATCCAACAGAACTGCAGACCATGTTACAAAATGATTTCCTATATTTTTCACACATATAATGCTTTGTTTTATCAATTCCTGCTGGGAGCTACGGCCTCTGTCGTGCGGTGCATGTTCATACTTTTTTGCTTTAGAGTCTTTGAGGTTCATTAACATAAAAAGTTGAGGAACAGGTGGCTACAGTTTTAAGCTATTTTGTAGTGGAAGATTGCAAGGTTTGCTCTATTAACCCTTTACCAGCACGTGTATCATACTTGACACACTTTCCAATAACCTATTGCATCACTTTATTGTAAAAACTTATAAACACGGGTTCAGTAGACACATTGATACATCACTAAAAAGTGCATGTTAATACCACACCTGTTTTCAACTTTTTTTGTACAAATCAAATGCATCTGCTGGTGTTGGAGCATTGAATGTAACTCTGAAGGAAAGGATAAAGAAACTTTGTTCTCCTCCGTTGCAGGTATGGGATTAGCCCTGAACTTTCAGCCGTCTTTGATCATGCTGAACCGTTACTTCAGTGAGAAGCGTCCTCTGGCCAACGGCCTCTCAGCAGCTGGAAGTCCTGTTGCCTTATGCTGCCTGTCTCCACTGGGCCAGGTCCTTCAGTACCAGTATGGATGGAGGGGTGGCTTCCTCATCCTCGGTGGTATTCTTCTGAACTGCTGCGTCTGTGGAGCCCTCATGAAGCCTCTGGTCGGCCCCAAAACCCTCAAGTCTGTGAGTCAGGGCGATGACCATGGATCAGACGGGGAGAAGAAGAAGGCCAAACCCAAACTGCTGGACTTCTCTGTGTTCAAAGACTGTGGCTTCGTCATCTACACGGTGGCAGCATCCATCATGGTTCTGGGGCTGTTTGTGCCGCCGGTGTTTGTGGTGAACTACGCCAAGGAGCTGGGAAATGAGGACACCAAGTCTGCCCTGCTGCTCACTATCCTGGGTTTCATTGACATCTTTGCACGGCCCACCTGTGGGGTGATTGCTGGACTGAAATGGGTTCGGCCTCGTTGTGTCTACCTGTTCAGCTTTGCCATGATCTTCAATGGAGCCACAGACCTGGTTGGCTCACAGGTGGGTGAAGCTTTGCAAAGTATGATTTGGAAAGAAGAATTTGGTTTGATTCTCAATGTCTAAATCTTTTCCAGGCTAATGACTACGCTTCTTTGGTGGTCTTCTGCATCTTCTTTGGAATCTCCTATGGGATGGTGGGAGCACTGCAGTTTGAGGTTCTGATGGCAATAGTTGGTACTGAGAAATTCTCCAGTGCCATTGGCCTGGTCCTCCTCATGGAAGCTGTTGCAGTACTGGTGGGACCACCAGGTGCAGGTAAGTAAACCAGTTTACCCAGACTTCAGGTTTTCTGCTAGTTTGTTCCAGATTGTAGGAAAGCAAACTAAAGCCAGATGATCTTAGAGGTCTCTGTGGCTTATTTGCTATGATATATACTGGACCCGAACCAGAACCAGACGTGTAAAGACATGAGAACTTTTTCTGGTCTTTGTGTGGACACAAGCAGCAGCGTTCTGGATTAGTTGCAGTTGTCTTATTGATTTTTACAGAGACCTGTAAAAACTCCATTTCGGTAGTTAAGACTACTGAATACAGAAGAAGTTTTTCTAAACTATGCGGAGTCATCAGTCCCCTTATTCTAGATCTGTTCTTCAAGTGGTAAAAGGATGATCTGGTTCCTGCTTTGAAATGGTTGCTAAAATTTAGCTCAGGGTCCAAAATGACACCAAGATTTCTGGTGGTTTTAACATTGGTGACTGATGCTGGACACTAATCTGTGGATGCTCAGCTTTGGTTCCAAACACAGTAATTTCAGATTTATCTTTATTTTGCCCAGTGTTTCCCAAACTGGGGGGCATGACCCCTAGCACCAGAAGTCCCAAAGCCCAGCCATTTGGCTTCTCTACCTACCATGCAGCCAAGTGGCTGAATTAGTTTTGAGGTAATATCCTAACTAAGGTGTGAACATCCACCATTGTATTTTAGCAAAACCACCCTTTCATCCCCACGAAGCCAGGGATTTAGCCTCCATGAAACTGATCATGTCTGAAGCCAGGTACCAAAGTGGATAGGTTTGAGTCCTCTACTGTCTGCTGTACTGTGTGGACAGTGTAAACGCACCACTAGAGGATGACGTCAATGTGACGAACACACACCGATTCCCAATCCACCCTTTCTTAGGTTTTTTATGCTTTGTAGTCAAGTATTTTTCGAAGAAGATCAACTTCTTCATTAGTCCAAAGAAATGTTTCTCTTTTGCTTCGCAGTGAATCCTCAACCGTCTTCTCCTCTCTGCTTCGAATGTGTGCTTCCTGCAACTCAGTGAGCCTTAATCTGTGCATGCGTTGTTTTGCTCTAGCTTTGGAGTGTTACTCTTTAGCGCCCCTCACAGCCTGTAGTATGTACTACAGCGGTGTCGTGGGGATGTTGAAGCCTACTAGTGTTTGCCACCGTTTTGACACCTGAACCGGCTTCGGTGTCATGTGGACATCGCCCTAATGTTGCTTAGCCTCTAACTGAATAAATCAGTGTGTTGTAATGTAACAAGAGAGAGGTAGAGGTATAGAACTAGTATACACTACTTTATCATATCATTGTTTTCCTGAGGGATTGCAAGCAAAACTTTGTTTTGGCTAAAATGGGTAATGATATTTCCACTTTTGTGATCACAGCGTAAAATTGTTTTCCCTTGTCTTCTTAGTGAGAGGTCCACAGAGTTTTTTTTTTTATTTCTTGCTGAGATTTATTGCTGATGTACAAGATTCAAGCAAGACTTTTTTCTTAAAATTACTGCAAGAAAATATATATATGCACAAATCTGTGCAGCATGTGGATAAAGTGATAGAGAATAAAATACCTGATGAATTTAGGATACATGAATCTCATGTGCAGACATGGTGGCATGTGCTTCTTTTTGTGTTTGACCTGCGTTTCAGCACTTCAGCCCTCTACATTATCTGAACATGCTTGGCACTGCCACGTCATCTCCTTTCTGCATTTGCCACATGTGTACTTGTAGCAATGAACACAGCGTACAGTGGTGTGATTGTTCCTGCACCAACAGTTCACCTGACACTTTGCCCTTTTTCCTTGGCCAGGTGTGGCAGGTTGTTGCCGTAGAAGTTTGTCCTTATTCGCCTTCTTGGCTCCCACATACAACTCAGCAAGCTCACTTGCAAGCTCCACCAGGAGGTCCACCCATCTCTCCTGCACCCCGGTGCATGCCTGATAAAGCGCATGTGAATTCAGTGCTGCCATGTCAATCATATTGTAAAACACAGCAACCGGCCATCGACCGCGATCTGAGCAAACAGTGTACTCTCGCACCATCTGTTCCATCACATCCACACCGCGCTTCATGGTGTTGTAGTCGTGACTGTATTTGGCTTTTTTGTCCAGGTATCCCCGGTCTCAACCACACTGTGCATGCTGCTGAAGATGCAGACAGTCTTCCTCCGTTTGGGTGCATGAACCGTCAGTGTGGCACCAGAGGTTAAAAACACCTGATGAGTGAGATGAGATAATATGTTATTATTGTAGCACTTTTACACACACTGTAATGACACTTAAGCCCTTGATGTGAAACAAGAAAAGATAATCCTAGCAGTACATAAAAAAAATATCTGAAACATACCTGAGGGCTAAATTCGTTGCAGTCTGTATTCTGTTTGGCTGATTCTGGAATCTCCAGGCGAATTTTATTGACTGTGTCAGTCCCAACGCGTTCACTGCCTGTGTTCATGTCATCAAAGCGTAGGTGTTGCATGATGTCTTGGAGCAGCGGTTTCTGGTCATAATGCCGATGATCTGTGGGTATCCCAGTTTTGCCCAGCATGCGTCACGCAGCGATGGAGGTTTTGATTGCTCCCAGCAAGAGGAGGATGGCGATGAACACTAATAGTTCAGGGAGAGCCATAAACCAACTGTCATGCTGTCATGTCAGGATTGTCTGTGTTTCTCAGCAATAAGTCAAAATGTGTAGATGAAGATAAACTTTATTTAGGCTACTCAAAAAATTTCATAATAGAGAAAAACAAAAAACGCTGGATTTTTGTCATGTCATACCACATGTCTTCAAAGTCTTTAGGCAGCACCAGGAATATGTGGGCTAACAGTTATGAAAGTGGAATCACTGATAAGAAAAACAGCAGCCATGGAGCATGGAGCAGTGGACCTGACAAGAGCTTGCAACAGAGGCAGTCCCTGCAGTTAAGTTTTATTTATATAGCACACGTACAGTTTTCACAGTCACACAAAGTGCTGCATGCAGGGTTCGAATTATGGGGGAGTTAAGGGGAGCTTGGCTCCCCTGAAAGGCAGAAGAGCTCCCCTAAAGAGATTCAGCTGATACTTTAGCGGGAGCCCTAAAAATCTTCCAAATCCATGATCTGTTCTCTTTCCTTCATCACCGTGGACAACAGCATTGTTTGTCTGCTGTGTGCTGTGAGCGTCCACACAACCACCATATGTGCTTCTTTTTGTGGTTTAAGAACTCTCCGTCGCTGTTTCTGATTAAACAAGCTGCATACAGTAGTGTTTTTTTAATAGTAACCATATTTTTGACCACGCTACGGTCCCAGTGTAATTCAAGCCCTTGCTGCGTATCACAGCTCTTTACAGTTACAATGGCCGTACAGTACATGAGAAAAGGCAGTCTGTGTTATTATAACATTGTGTGGGTATCATTTCACATATTCTGTTGGGCCTATACCCTGTACAGTATACACTCTAACCTGCAGACTGTGTGGAAAGAAGACGTAACGCCTGTTGACTGTTTAGCAACTTGCCTATGCTGTTTTCAACAATAACACAATAGGGTGTTGACCAAAATTAGTTTTGGATACACTTTTCTGTTTCCACAAAAGTAAAAGTAAAATCAATCAATCAATCAATCAATCAATCAATCAATCAATCAATCAATCAATCAATCAATCAATCAATCAATCAA
>JBAFTB010000023.1:2905248-2923364 GCA_037177355.1 Melanotaenia trifasciata
GTGTGTGATTACTGTGCTGCATATCGACACTGTTTCCATAAAATACACAGTGTGTGTGTGTGCGTGCGTGTGTGTGTTATGTAAAAATGAATGCTCTGCGAGCCTGTAGCAGATAAGACAGGAAATGAAACTGTGGCTAAAGTTTTCCATCTTTATCTAACATCTTGACTGAGTGTAATAAAATATTGACGGTAAACAACAGCTGGCTTTACCCAGAATGCTCATCCACACAGCAGAGGAGAAGGACACGAGCAGGAAACTTGATGCTGCCATGACAACACAGAACAACACTCGAACCCTAGGAACAAAACAAGGACTTGGCTCAGACTTTGGTTTATGAGCAATAATCAATTTATAGGTAAGCCACTATCCAGCTACTTAATCGGCTACTTTCATAGATACAGAACAACATGTTTGTAGTAAATTATCCTCTGAATCCTGTAAAAGAAAAGTAAACATTGACCCCAGTCTCACCCGTACGGCAGGTAATGGATGACGAATGGAGCACACAGCTTGATGGCAAGAGTTGGCAGAATGTCGGCTAACAGCACAGCCTGCAAGCAGAAGTATCATCCCTGAAAACAATCCCTCTGGAAAATTAGATGGGAATCTCTGTCTGGTTCTGAACTGGTTTGAATCCTACTTGTAAGACAGGACATTTGGTAAGTATCAATCCACCTATTGTTCAGCATCTTCATGTGGAGTTCCCCAAGGTTCCTTGTTGGGCCCACTCAGCATCTACATGCTCTCACTATCTCAGAACATGGAAACAAACCAAATATGTGTAATATGTATACAGTATATCATGTTTATGCTGAAGACACTCAGCTCTATATTACCATCTCATCAGAGGACTCTAGTTCCAAACAGATTTCCAGCTTGTGTTTCAGTCAGATCAGTACTTGGATGTTCCAGCTAAATAAAGCTAAATAAATAATTATTGTCTGAAAGCAAAGATGAGCGTCTTTAGATTTTTGACACTGTATGAAAGGAGATGCTTTAAGATTCCCCACATGTCCTCCTGATTGAACAACAGACTAGAACAGCGAGTCGGCTGGAAACTCCTCCTCTGAGAGCTTAAAGGAGCAGCTGCTAACGCCTCGGTGCCTGATGAAGCAGGACACCGGACCTCAATGGATGAGGAGGCTTCCGGTAGCACTGGACCAACCTCCACTGTATCAGGGGGGTGGTTTGAAGTGTGATGGGTGATAAATGTCTGTTTACCCCGGTAGAGACTGGATTGCAGTCGTAGGTGCTGCTGTTGCTGCTGTTCCCACCTCCAACATCCACAGCCGGAGAAACCAAAGCCTACAACATGAAATCAAAATGATTTTACAACTGCACACACTGCTTTACACTCTGAGAAATCTAACTAGAAACAGGACACATTGCTTTCCTTACGGATGCACTGGAGTTGTTTGACTCTTGTCTTTTAAGGATGTCATGGGCAGCACTCAGCATCACCACATAAGCAAAGTTGTTGCACAATCCCAGAAGGCTGAAATATGTACAGAAGATAGATAAAAACTGGATAAAACCGGGAGAGCACAGATAAAAACCAGGAGCAGCTGAGTATGTGGGTTGAAGCCATGATAAACCTGCCTGAAATGTTTAAGGTAGTCAGAAAAGATCTGTACAGTTTTCATGGGAGCAACCCACATGTTTAAAAGAAAAAATAAACTCTCCAACAGTATCAGATTTATCACCAAGAAGCTTTGTTACAATAAAGAAGTAATCCACTCATTTCCTCACTTTCTGATCAGATCAGGTTTTTATGGTCTTTGTACAGTTGCTTGTACAAAGACAATAAAATGCTACAACTGAAGGTGCATTAAAAACAAAAGGTGTAGCGTGTCAGTAATCACGTGACAGCTGTCCGCGAGGAAGCTGCCCTCTTCACTTTCACTCTGTGGTTCTGGACTCCGGACACTCACCCGAACCCGACCCAGTTCCTACACTGACCTGTAAGACACGGACAGGAGCGACCGTCACGCATCGCTCTTCACCATGTTTGACATCTTATCTGGAGTTTATCAGTCTCACGCTGGACTTACGGGAACAACGAGCGCGCGCAGCAGGATCCTCGTCCTCCATGATTCCCAAGTAAAACACACGAGACACCCAGAAGCTTCCGTTTATGTCTTTAATAAAAATGAAACTGTGCGGTTTTCTTGTTTGTGTACGTCTCGTGACATGTGGTGTTTCACGTTATTGTGTCCCCGTAGAAACAAAGCTAATCCTACGCGTTCCTGTTCGGCTTCACCGTTTTCACCAAAACCCCCCATAGCAAACAGAAAATGTTTTCATCTGACTTTATTTAACCTCACAAATATCTAACCAGGTTAAACACACATGTCTAACCAGCCAATCACAGGGCAGCATGTAGCCACGTAGACGTGGTGAAGACGACTTGCTGAAGTTCAAGTTGAGCATCAGAATGAGGAAAAAGGGGGATTTAAGAGACTTTTAAGAGAACGTTACATGGTTGTTGGTCTGAGTATTTACTAGGATTTTCACCCACAACCATCTCCAGGGTTTCCAGAGAATGGTCTGAAGAGGAGAAAATATCCAGCGAGCGGCAGTTGCCTGGACCAGGATGCAGCAGAAGACACACCAGCTGCCTCCTGTCAGCTAAGAACAGGAAGCTGAGGCTACAATCCACACACACTCGACAACACTGGACAACAGAATAAACGTTGCTGGTCTGATGAGTCTCCATTTCAGCTCCACATTCAGATGCTAGGCTCAGAATCTGGTGTTTATTTATTTTATATATATATTTTTTACTTTATTAAACAATTGAACAAAACAAGATACAGAACATAAACTGTACAGCCAGGGGACCAAGCCCTAAGCAGCACCCACTGAGTCCAATGAGTAAACTAAATCCAGGAGATACACAGAAACATACACGAAAAGTCCAGGTGTGCATATGCACACACACCTAAACATCAGTCAAAGTAAAAATGAGGAAAGAGCCATCTGAATGAAACAAGAACCTTTCCAAAATACATCCAGTTTTTAAGGCCTTTGAGTTCTCAAAACCGCTGAGGTTGGAGCTGTACTGGAAAAGATCTCGTACAAACAATGTAAAGTTCGGCTTGCCGTCAGCCCATTTCCTTTTGTGAATGTGAAACTTCCCTAAGAGTATAACAAGTTGTACAAAAAAAGTTGAGTCCTTTTTTATTTTTTATCTTCAAAATAAAGAAAAATGTCCTTTTCTTGCTGATGTGTGGAATGATCTGTTTTTCTTCAATAAAACTCTCCACATTGATCCAGAACAATTTAGTAAACAATGGCAAAACAAATCCAGACTTCATCCAAGCCTCAAAAAGTACAAGAGTATTCAAGAGTATTCAGTATCAATGTGAAATCTTTTTGAAGTATTTTTTTGCTGGATAAATTTTGTGTATAATTTTGTAAGAAACTTTAATTTTATTATTAAGAAAAAATTTGTCATTCATCAATCACATTTTTTCCAATCTATATCATTAAAAAGAGATGGCCAAAAGATTTTGGCAGAAGGGACCATTACATTTACAAAAAGGTTTCTAATGAATTTATTACTACATTTGTCTTTGGTAATATCTACATCTCCAAGAAAGAAATTTGTTTGAAAGAGCTGCCACTTGAAGTTCAGTTGTAGATCCTATGAGTAGCTGTAAAACATTCTTTGGGATGGCAGCAAAAACAACATCATATACCTTCGGGGTAACTGCTATATTAAATTTAGATATAAATTCTTCATAGAGCAGCAGTTTACCGTCAGTTTACATAAGCTGTGAGACTAATACAATGCCACTGTTTACCCAGTTTTTGTTATATAAAGATCTATTTTTATTAAGTATGCACCTGTTGTTCCAAATGTAATAGTTGTAGGTGAGAAATGATGTTTGTACAATAATCTCCGTGCTAGCAGAGCTTGTTTGTGAAAATGTGCTAGTTTTATAGGTAATTTATCAGGATTATTTTAAGAAGAAATTGAGTCCTCCAGTTGAATTTAAAAATTTATTTAGGAAAATTATTCAACATTTTATCTTCTTGAATCAATTTAGTCAGCCTTTTAACTTTAAAAGTATTATTTAGGGTTTCGAAGCTTAAGACTTCCAGACCTGCATTTAGTCTTGTGTTACATAATATCTCTTTTTTTTAAATAATGACATTTATTTATCCAAATGAAATTGAACAGAATCTTATCCAGTTTTTTATTTGTTATAGTAGGCATTCCCAGAGCCAAGGACACATAGACAGCTCAGGATATCCCTTCGGCCTTGGACAGTAAGACGCTGCCATTTAAGGAGAGATCTCTCATTAACCACATACTAAATTTTTTTGTTATTTGTTCAACTATTGGATCGAAATTTGAGTTGTTACGGGTTTTTTCATTTTTGTTAATGACAACACCCACATATGTGAAGCTATTCTTTACAGGAATGTTATTTATCTCCAACATATCACATTCTTTTAGTGGCAAAAGCACCGATTTGCTCAAGTTCATTTTAAGTCCTGATACTCTAGAAAACATCTCTGTACTTTGGATCACTTTGGGAACCTCATTTTTATTAGCTAAGAAGATTGTTGTGTCATCTTCCAGTTGTGATAGTTTAAATTGTCTCCTGCCATGATGCCATTAAATGAACCATTTTTTATGTGTACGGCCATAATTTCTGTGACAAGAAGAAATAAGGAAGGACTTAGAGGACAACCTTGTCTTATACTTCGATGGATGTTAAGTCTAGGAGTCGTGCCATGGCTCAGTCCAACAGAGATATTACAATTTGTATAAAATGTATTGACTGCTCTCAAAAATCTGCCTCCAAAACCAAAGCTATGTATAGCTTTGAGCATAAAATTATGACTTACTATGTCCAATGCTTTGTAAAAATCCACGAATAGAATAAAACTATAATCTAAAATATAATCATTATAGTCAATCATGTCCATTTTGCCTCTGAGCAAGGCATTACCCGCTGACTTTGTTGAGGATGAAACCTTATTACATGAGATGACCACTTTATTTGTAATTAAGAGTTCATTGTTTCCTAAACTCTACATCTTTCTTTGTAAAGGTTTCATTTCCATGTACCACCAGTGCCCCATGCGTGCCCAGCCCCCCCATTAGAAGCTTTCTAGAGCCGGCCCTGTAATCAACCAGTACATCTGAATGTAGATTTAAGTTGTGATATTTCTCAGTGGAATTTTTCTGCATGTGAAAGTCTGTCCTGTTCTGTGTGCTCAGAGCCGAGGGGACGTCTAATAAGAGCAGATAAGAGTTTCAGGCCTCCAGCTGCGCTTATAAAGCTGCAGCGGCTGCTTTCAGCCTCCAGAGCCGCAGCTTCACCGCTCTCCATCATAACCATGGTTCTACACCTGCTCTGTTTGCTGATGCTGCTCCACAGCACCGAAGGTCAGAGACACACCAACAACCTTTGTAACACTCAGACACATCTGATGACTGTCATGAGGTCCCAGTAATTTGTTTTTAGGTGCTGCAGCGAGGAGCTCTATCATCGGGGGAAGTGATGCAGTGACTGGCGCCTGGCCGTGGATGGTCCACATCAACATCACTCACAACAAGACCACACGCTGGCGCTGTGGAGGCAGCCTCCTGAACGAGGAGTGGGTGATGACCGCTGCCCACTGCTTCGACAAGTAAGAAGTTTGAATGATCTAAACTATTTTATGGATGTTAGTCTGATCTGGATCCAGAGATCAGCTGTTAAAATTCACTTAAATTAACACGAAATGTAGAAAACAAATTGTTAAAGTTGGTCGAATGGATCTGAACCTTGTGTCAAAATGCAATAAATAACTTTACATGAATTTTTTAAAATTTTAAACAACTTTTTAAAAAGTTTTAAAAATATTTATTTTCTATTTAATTCATTAATAAAAATGTGTATTGCTGAAATATAAGAAAATAGTCCGAACTATTTTATATATATATATATAAATAATCAGTCAACAATCTGAACGTTTCTGAGTCGTCATGAACAAGATTTTCATCACTTTAACAGAAACTGGGTGAAAATGATTAAACCACTTATGTCTCATAAGGAAATAGATTATATAAATATATTAACTGTATTAATGTTTAATGTGTTTTATTTTTCATTCTAAAAATTAATCACATTTTTATTTACATTTAAAAATATTTCTAAATGTTTAAAAATACAATTTTTACAATTTGTTCTAAACAATAAAGATTTTTAATAATGAAATATATTAATTTAAATAATTATTCATTTTAGTGGTTTTAATTTTAAAATAAATTACATGAATATAAATAAAACTAAACAAAAATTAGTAAAAATTGTAGAAAAACAAATATAATTTTAAAATGAAATACTTAATTTTTATTGAAAACAATACACAAATGACTCCATAATGAAATAGACAGTATTGACATGATTTATAGCTATAAATGTTTTAATGGTATTATTTTTCATTTTTAAAATTAAATTAATATTTTGTTTGAATTTTCAAATATATATATTTTTTACATTTTAAAATATGTATAGTTACATTTATTAAAAAAGAATTAATGTCATTTATTAAGGAAATAGATATTAACATACTATCATTTATTTATTTTGAATGAGTTTTATTTTAAAATCAAATTGAAATTAAAATAAAAAGTTTAAATATATAAAAAGAAATCAAAATATAAATTTAAATATTTATTGAAAATAAAGAATATTATCAAGTAACAATGAAACTATGTGAAGCATCGGGCAGAAAAGTTGACCCTGTAACACACACGTGAACACACACGTTATTACCTTCAAAGTGTGTGTGGTTGTCACAGCTGATGGAGGGCTGTGAACAGAAAAACTAACCTGCATTTGTGTGTGTGTGTGTGTGTGTGTTCCCAGGAAACTCAATGTCGACATGTGGCAGTCGTTCGTTACTGTGGGAATAGACGCCCTGCGGACGGGGTGGGGTAGTTACAAGGGCATTAAAACCGTCATCCCTTATCCCTTCGTCAGCAGTCTGAGCAACAGCCATGCTCCCGACCTGGCTCTGATCAAGCTGAAGGGCAAGCTGAGTTTCAACCCCAACGTCTCTGCAATCAGCCTGCCCACGGCCAGCGACATCTTCAATGAGACCTCTGAGTGCTGGATCACTGGCTGGGGGCAGGTTGGCAATGGTGGTATGTTCAATAACACGCAGTCACACCATGTTAGACACCATGTTAGACAAGGACGCAAAGTTCACCTTCTAAATGGATTTCTTTATGCCAACATATTAAAGGCTTTTATTTCAATCAAGAACGAGCCTCTGTAGGCTTTAAATAAGTTAAACAAGTCCAGTATTAAGTAAATAAATAAAAAAAAAATTCTGTGGCTTACCATGAAAAGACCCCACACTTCCATCCAGTTACCGTCCAACATTAATAAATGCAGTGTTCAAGATAATATGCAAAGCTTACGCCAGAAAATTAGAAAAAGTACCTCCTCTTATAATACATCCTGACCAAACAGGCTTCATAGAGGGTACATGTTCCTCCGCTAATACTGATCAGTCTAATAGATTTTGCCACCATTCACAATCTGGAAACCACAAAGAACCACAAAGCATTTAACCAGGTAAACCAGAAATTTTTATTTACAACACTAAACAAATTTGGGGTTGGCTCATCTTTCATTGACTGGATAAAAATATTATATAGTAACTGAAGCGCATGTGTTAGGCAAGGCAAGTTTATTTGTACAGCACATGTCATGCGCAAGACAAATCAAAGTGCTTTACTTAAAACATTAAAAGCATCGCAGCGGGGTGCAGGAAGCAAGAACAAGTACGTTAAAAACACAAACAAAAGCAATAAAATAAAAGCAGAAAGAAAAAGTCAAAATAAAATAGATAAAAATCCAGAAATAAAGTTCCAGTGTGGGGTTCTGATAAAAGGCAGCAAATAGAAAAGTTTTTAACCCTGATGTAAAACTGCTGAGTCAGCAGACCTGCAGTTTTCTGTGAGTTTGTTCCACATGTGAGGAGCATAAAAGCTGAACGCTGCCTCTCCACGTTTAGTTCTGACTCTGGGAACAGAAAGTAGACCTGATCCCGATGACCTGAGGGATCTGGTTGGTTCAAAAATAAATCAGAAGATCCTGAATTGATTCTGGTCCTAAACCATTCAGTTCTTTGTAAACTAACAGCAGGATTTTGAAGTCAGTTCTCTGACAGACAAGAAGCCAGTGTAAAGTTCTGAGGACTGGAGTTCTAGGATCTACTTTCCTAGTCTTAGTGAGGACTGGAGTTCTAGGATCTACTTTCCTAGTCTTAGTGAGGACTGGAGCTCTAGGATCTACTTTCCTGGTCTTAGTGAGGACTAGAGCAGCAGCAGTCTGGCCTAACTGCAGCTGTCTGGTGGACTTTTTAGGGAGACCTGTGAGGACAGCATTACAGTAGTCCAGTCTACTAAAGATAAATGCATCGACCAGTTTTTTTTAATCCTGCTGAGTCATCAGTCCTTTAATTCTCCAGATGTTTTTTAAGTGATAACAGGCCGACTTCACAACTGTCTTAATATAACTGCTATAATCTAGGTCTGAGTCCAAGACTGCTCCCAGGTCTGAGTCCAGGACTGCTCCCAGATTTCTGGCTTGGTTGTCAGTTTTTAACTTTGCTGTTTGAAGCTGAATACTGACTTTTAATCTTTCTTCCTTTGGCTCCAAAAACTATTATTTCAGTTTTGTATTAATTTAACTGAAGGAAGTTCTGGTACATCCGATCTTTAATTTAATCAATGCAGTTGATCAGAGTTTGGATCGGACCATATATCAGTGTTAGATGTGTGTGTCATCAGCATAACTGTGGTAACATGTTTAGCTGTTTCTCATAATGTGAGCGAGTGGCAGCATGTAGATGTTGAACAGCAGCGGCCCCAGGATGGAGCCTTGGGGAACTCTACAGGTTATTTTGGTTCACACAGATTTACCTATAGACACAAAGTAGTCCCTGTCTTTAAAATAGGACTCAAACCAATTATTTGCAGTGCCAGAAAGTCCAACCCAGTTTTTCAGCCGGTCTAGTGAGATGTTCTCTTCCACATGCTGAGTTAGACCAAAGTTTTTAAGAACACGACACAGTTCTTTGGTCTCTCTGTCCTCCAGGTTATCAGCATTATTGTTGGAATCACCAACAGTAACTACACAGTCAGAGTCGAAAACAGGTTAACTCTAAGTTGTTTTTTTAATTAATTTATTTATTTTACTTGATAAATTACTTTAAATGAGAGTTTCACCTCTTGTTTTAAGATATTTCTTACGCGTAGTAGCAGATTATTTAACTGTACTATAATCCGAATGTTCAGTGTTTTTTTCCTGATGTTAAGATGGAAAATGTTTGCAGTGTGTGTGAATAGCTGCTGGGAGGTCTTGAAACCAGTTTTACAACTAAATGAGGTGCGGAAGATACAACATGATCAAACAGAGTCGCAGGGAGATGATTTAACCAAGTATATGTGTAAAATAAGCACCTGCAGTATTTAGTAAATAAATTAGATATAAAATATTATTTATTATCTTCCACATTCTGCTGTTAATGAGTTTGATTCTAAACTAGATTAAAAGACTTTTTGGCTGAACACAAGATTGTAAGACAGGATTAGACGTTTGCTCTGTGGGATGGAGGGAAAGTGCTTCATCACCTGCTAACCTGGACATCTTCTTCCTCTTCTGTCTCCTCCCAGTCCCCCTGTCTCCCCCAGAGACCCTCCAGCAGCTGAAGATTCCTCTGGTTCCTCACAGCGACTGTAAACAGGCATACCCCCATCTGACCTCCCACATGCTGTGTGCTGGGGCTGAAGGGAAGGACGGCTGCGAGGTGATGAAACATCTGCTGTCACCAGCTATGATTTCACAGCTCAACCCATCCTCCTCATCCTCTCACACCTCCTCTGCACATCTTCATGAACACATCCAGATGTTTTCTGTAAAAAAGCAGGAATTGTCACTGTAGTGGGGTGACATCGCTTACCAGCCTTTCATGTTACAGATTTGTATTCTGGTGACCAGAAATTAGTCATAGCCCCAGACTCAGGCTGGCCAGTAGTTTTTGTGTCCTGAAACTGTTGCTGCCTTGTGTAAACCATCAGAGCCAGCTGAGTGGAAGCAGAGTGATGTAGATGAGTCTTCTCACAGATCAAATACCATACCATGCCATACCATGTCATCCCAACTTTATTTATTAAGCACTTTGAAACAACCACTGCTGAAACAAAGTGTTGCACATAAATAAATAAATAAATAAATAAATAAATAAATAAATAGGTATGACATGAGGTACAGATAGGAACAGAAAATATTTATCTAAAATAAAACTATATATATTTTTATAGTAGGATTTAAGGCCACATAACCATTACAATGTGAGAAATTTAGCCAAAATCATGTTAGGCCTACTGCCCTGTCTCTAAGCTTTGTCTAGTCATTAATTAAAGATCCAAGTGATATTTTCAGTTTTGTCCTGTTGGTCTTGGCTTTCATCAGTTAAAACATTGTAGGGTTTGGACTCTGTTGTGGCCAGTCCATGTGTGAAAAGGATCCCTCCTGTTCCCTGAACCACTCATTCAATCTGAGCCCCATGAATGTGGTCATCTTGGAATATGGCCATTCCATCAGGGAAGATGGAATAACCTGCTCATTCAGTATATTCAGGTAGTCAGCTGACCTTATTCTTACCTAACTAGACCTGAACCTAGACCTGACCAACTGCTGTCCACAGCTGTTCAGTCCCTTGAGTTCCTTCACATTGTTCATGTGGAAATGATCTAACTTTCACTATTAAACATGGTCCTGGAATTTTGTTTTAAGTTTCACACAGCCAGATAACCTGCAGCCGTTTGTCTTCCTGCTGATGTTTTACCATCAAATAACACGTAGGTTTGGATGTTAAAGGTTTTGTTTGTCACAACAGGGGGACGACGGCGGGCCGCTGGTTTGCAAAACGCCCTCTGGCTTCGTCCTGGTGGGAGTCATGAGTTCTAGAAGTTCAGGTGGATGCGGTCTACCAGGCAAACCTGGTATCTACACTCAGGTGTCCGGTTTTGTGGATGACATCAAACGACGCATCAAACCCACCAAAGAAGGCTCAGCTGAGGCCTGAAGCCGATTTCCTCCTCCCTCTGCAGCTTCTCTCCTCTCGCTCCGTCCTGCTCACCCATCTCTGAAATTCTCTCATTAAAGTTTCTAAGCATCACTGTTTGAGTCTGTTTGCATTGTCCGTCCCTGACACCTGACCAGGAGCTCGCTGACTTTACTCCACTTTCACGTCATCTGTGGAGTCTCCATAACCTCCATTGTAGCCAGCGACAGGTCCAGTCAGCCTCGTGTTTTGGTTCATCTTGTTAGAACATGCCATGCACAGCTTCCAGGCTGACGAGTGCAAACCTTCCTCCAGAACTTTCTGATAACCTGGTGCATTCAAGCTCCCTGTGTTTAGCTGAAACATCAACAGAACATCCAGCTCCATGTTTCACAGCTGGATGGTGTGCAACGTTGCAGGATGTGGTCACAAGGTTCACTCAGAGGTTTTAGACTCACCTGGTGTTTTGCAGGTGGGCTGCTTTGTGGTGTTGCCGTAGTAACGGCCTCCTTCTGTCAGCTGAAGGTATTTCTGGCTTGTTCTTTGCATTCTGAATCATTTTCCTGGAAGTTGTGGCTGAAATGTGTTTGGTTTACCTTAGTGGTTCCCAACCCATTTTCCTTGAGGTCCCCCTTCATGCAACTATCTCAAAGCAAAGAATACAATTTAAAATACTGCTGACCTCCCTATTTTTCACTTTGGGTTCAAATCTGAGTTTTACACAAGGTTGAATAAATGAATGCTCCCAAGTTGAACGAATGGAAATAAGATGACAGGCTGATGCACAGTGCTGCTGAATTCCATTAACAACAGAGGTAATTGGTTGCATGTTACAGAGTTTATATTTCTGATGTACTGAAACTCGTGTAATATTGTCTCCCCTTCCTACCCCGCCCCACGAGTGTTTTCAGGGACTTGTCAGGCCAACACTGTAAATAAGAATGTTCTAAATGTTTTGCCTGGTAAAATAAAGGTTAAATAAAAAATAATTACTACTTTTTTTATTTTTAGAGCTTAGCAATAGTGGAAATGAGCCAGTACTGTTTGAAAGTACTTTATCTTTATATACGATCAGACACAAAAAGGTTTCAGGAAGAAGTAAACAATTAGAATTAAACTGTCCAATTTCCAATAAGGAAACAAAAATGTCTCCAAGTTTTTCTTTATGTTCTTGTTCTGTTTTTATCATTTTAATTAATCAGACCGAGTTATTCAATTACAATAAAATGTATTAAAAGCATCATCTCATGTCTCCTTGATGGTCTCCAGCTCCAGATTTCCTACTGGGAGGAAAGCAGTTCTCAGGAAACATGTTCTGGTCTCTATCTTGACCTCAGATCCACAGTGATCCACCAGAGTTTCAGTGTCTAGATGACATGTTCTATACATAAAATACTGTTGATGATGATGGTTTTATAATAAATGTTGGCGTCATGTGACTGCTCTCCAATTCCTACTCAATTAACACCACTTATCCAGGGAGGTCGGTGGTCCGACATTATTTTGACTAAAACCACCCTAACACCAACTTCCTGCTGTGTTCAGGGACTTCAGTTCATCCCACGCTCACACCAACTTCCTGCTGTGTTCAGGGACTTCAGTTCATCCCACGCTCAAACCAACTTCCTGCTGCAAAGCAGCCACTACTTATTTTCACGTCATCACTTTAAGGAAGCTGGTCTAAAATCATTGTGTCGGTGGAAATAAAAACAAGATTTTCTGAAGTTTCTCTTATTATTTATGTGGAATTCATCAAGTTTCTTCCAAACCCTCATTACTTTACAGCTAACTTATATTTATCAAGTTAACGGTTTTATCGCTTCTTCTTTGGTGATGTTTTTTTATCCTTTCTTCTTTGGAAGTGCAGATGAAATTAGAACTCTGCCAAATGTTGATGTTGACATCAAAGTCGTCAGCACGGTGGTGGAGGGACGATGATCTGGGCTCGTTCTGCAGCTACGGGACACCCTGCACTCGTTGGGTGGGCCAAAAACTCCTCTGAGTCACGTCTTCCATCAGCCAGATCCCACAGCATCCTTTTAATCTAGAAATCCTTTTTCAGCACAAGTGAAAATAGTTCATGTCCCAAGAGCTCAAAGCTCTGTTTCGTCTCAATGTGTCTGAACTGAAATCTGAAAACATCAACTCTCCTAAAATATAAAGTCGACCAACTTGTCCTGTTAATAAATTCATTACCAAAAAGCAAGAAGCCGCCAATGATCAGTGTGAACATCCATCATTTCTACTCTGAAGCATGTCTGCAGACAGGCCACTGCCCCCCTACCCACCTCACATCTGGCCTGGAGGCTCTGTCATGAAAAGGCAGCTGCACACAGTAAGTCTGGTCTTTCCCCAACAAAGAGTTCAGTTAAAGCAGCAACACCCATGTTTTTAATGAGACGAGGTCTCACCCAGCAGTGTGGGGCTGATTAAAACAGGTGAGAGGAAGCAGCTCTGAGCAGAAATATGTCAGAAAAACAAAGATGGATGTCTGGTCTGTTTATTAAAGTCCATCAATCTCTGTGTGGACACACTGAGGTTAAAGCAGCTGAGTTTGGAACAAGTCCTGACCCCCATCTCTGGCGTTCTGGTACCATGATGCATCAGATCTCCCGTCCTCACCAGCGACATACAGTAAACCATAGGAGGCTCACCAGGAGCTCTGCAGACACTTCCCATCCGACCAGCATGGCTGGACCAGATGAACGATGTCAGAGTGGGGGCCCGAGCTCAGGGTGAAGGCCCAAGCTCAGTGTAAGCCTGATGCTGCACATCTGTCTTTGGATCTGAGTCCTGAAGGCTACTGCTTTTCTCTGGCTGCTTCCTCTCTGTCTGCTCCACTTCCTCAGCTTTCCGTTTCTCAGCCTTGGTCTTGAACCTCAGCCCGTGACCTGAAATCAGAAGATGAAACTCATTTATCCCTCGTTAACCATTTTATACAGGTTTACAGATTAATACACATTCCAACCAGAAGATCCTGGTCATTCTGACCAGAACCAGCCTGGTTATGCTAATTGTTCTGATCATGGAGCACTGGAGCCCCTTTTCGACCGAGCTGGCTCCAGCGCTGGTTCAGAGCATCGGTTTTTTGACTTTCCACTGCCCAAGCACCAGCTCCTGGCTTTCGAAACTGGTTCTAAGCTGGTACCAGGTCTTTGCTGGGCCAGATCTAAGAACCACTTCACGTAAGTTGGGTCAGCGGTTGGGGGTGGGGTTACCTGGCCAACAGAAAAGCGTTGAAACACTGAACCTCCATCTTCAAACCAGAGAAGGCATGGATTGTTAAAACAAACAAAGTTGTTCCAAAGAGGAGACCCGTGTTTCCTGGCATTGTGGTTGTCCTCTGAACTCAGAATAAACTGGAGGCAGCCAATCAGACCAAGGCTGCTTTCAGACACCTGCAGAAGGAGGTGCTGCTGCAGGCTCCGAAAGAACCGTCGAACAGCTAGTAAATGACTCAAAAAAGCTGAGAAAGATTTTAGGGACCATAAAATGGAACTGGAATATAACAGCAACGGGCGACCCCCCTCTCACAAAAACAGCCCGCATTTTAAATGAATAAATTCTGTTCTCGGAGATCAGCCAGCAAACCAATCAACCGGAGTGGTAAACACCACCACAGCTACATCCATCTTCCTGCACCTGGTGGACGAGTCCATGGTGGAAACCGGGAATGCCACCGAGTCTGGTGAGCGTAGGGGCTTTCTAGATGTTATGGATCGAGTGCGAATCATTTTAAACTCATCTCTTTTGTTAGCCATGCTAACCCGCTAACAAATGCTAACAATAGTCAAATGTATCACGTGAGTAGTGTTCTATAAATAACTAAACCTTCCCTAACTTTTGCCCATGTAAGCGCAGCTCTTATATTATATACTGTGGGGTGAACAAACAAAGATTCTTGTTTTTAATAGAGTTAATATCCCTGGAAACGGAGGAAACACTAATGCTAGTTGCGTTCACTTCACCTTCTGATGTCCAGGTCTTGTCGTCCTCTGTTTCTTGGTATAACAGACCAGGTAAGAAATGTGAATATAGTAAATGCAGTTGTCTGTTAAAGCTGTTATGTACCACAATGAAGTGTTGTGGTTGCCAAACGTATTGTATAGACACCTTCAGTCTTGGTAGTAATTTCCTGTTCTTATGTTTGTGTGATGTTTATATTGACTAGTTTTTTTGTGCTTTGAAACAGGTAAACAGGACTCTTATGCAGAACTGCTGGAGTTGCTGGAATACCTGGAGAAAACAGAGGAGACATTGCAGTAGGACAGGGAGAAAGTTTTCCTCCCATTTACTGCAAATCAGCAGTGCAATGGTTGGAGTGATGGGGGGCACGGTGTCCTTAACAGAGACTTAAAAAAGTGATTTAGAAAAAAAATTAATCACTTTAAACAAAATAAATCACCAATTCAAGGAGTGGTTTTTCCCCCTATGTATCAGTAATCAATAATGGTTTCCTCACAACAGATACATATTACAATTAATGCACGCAGGTTGTAAAATAAATAGTGTTAATGTATATACATAAACTCTCGCCTCACCCAGCCTCCCATCTTCCCTGGGTAGGCTGGGTGGCCTCTACCAGAGTTCTGGGAGCTTGAGGGTTCTACGGAGTATCGTAGCTGTTCCTAGGACTGCACTCTTCTGGATGGAGATGTCTGATGTCCCTGGGTCCTGCGCTCTGGCTGCACTGGATGGCCAGTGCCTGGTGGGGTCGTCGGCTGCCGATCTTGGCCCACCGGGGCCTGTGTCCCGTGATCGCATGGATCTCTGGCTGGGGCCTTCCTCTGCCACCCTCGGGGTGGGTCCGGGGTGGTCTTTGTGGTGGGGTGGCTTGGGTTCGTGCTCCAGGATTGCTGCTGGTGACCCGGGTCTCTGGGCCACCCTAGTCTGCCTCTAGCCTCCAGAGAGGCTGGTCACATTTGCAGGATCATACTCATCTCTGATCACTCCTCATTCCTCATCCTCTGCATGCTAAACCTGAACCTGGTTTAAACCTGAACCCGATTTTAACCTGAACCCAGTTTAAACCTGAACCAGATTGTTTTTATTTCAGCTTTTTTTCTTTTTCTTTTTAATCTTAAAATAATCTTAAATACATGAATCCAAACATGACAGAGCGTTCCAGGACAGTCATTCAGAGGGGAGGGTGGAAGTAGGGGAGAGGCCTTTTGGATGGCTTTAATTCTGTGAAGGCATAATGTTGTCGATGGACTGTCCCTTCTCCAGCCTCTTCTCCATGTCGACCAGCAGTTTGACGCCATCAACCACCATCTGCACCAGCTCCACCTCAGAGAAGCCCAGCCTGTCAGCATTGATAAGCTGCTAAGCCTCAGTCATGTTCTTCAGTGCATAACATTTCCCCTTCAGGTCTCCAGTCAGAGCAACCAGAGCTTCAATGGAGAGCTCCTCCACAGCCCGCCTCTCTCCTCTGCTACAGTGTGGCGGCAGACAGAAGCCACGGATGCTGCGACCTGTTCAGACTCGGGAGCTCAAAACATAACTGGGGTCCAGGTCATCGCCACCCTTCAGGTTGTTTGCGTTGAGGTCGGTCTTGTGTTTGTCTGTGGGTTTGTATCCGCCATGTCTGTCCTCAGTCACAGGGTCCAGCAGCTCTTTGAAGACCAAATATGTCTCCTCGTCCCCAGCAACACAGCCCACAGTCATGATGAAGGGGTGGCCTGGGTTATCAACCCCAGTCTGAATGACATCATCCAAAGTAAATCCACTGGGTGTCTGCTTCCTCCTCAGCCGCTCGGACATAGCAGGAGTCAGAACCTTGGCCATATGATTGTTGTGTTGACTGAAGTCCGGGTACTCCTTGTCCGTGGAATAATTCATCTTCATCTGGTTGTGCGTGTTACCGAAAGGCATGGCTGTTCCATTTTTTTGGACTTGTGTACTACTACTACTATTAGGGGATGACACAAAGATCCCTATTTTTGCGACCGAGGAGCTCACAAACCACCAGCGACATCCCAGCAGCTCTCCGCCCGAACCAGATTTAAACCTGAACCCGATTTTAACCTGAACCCATTTTAACCTGACATTTTTACTGCCCTGTGTGGAGGCTGTTTGCATTTATCAAGCTGTTTGTGGTTTGTGTGAGAATGTGTGTGCGTATGTGTGCTTGTTTGTATGTAAACATTTGTATGTTTTCTAGGGCTGCTCGATTATGGGAAAAATGATAATCACAATTATTTTGGCTGAAATTGAGAACTCAATTATTTAACACTATTAGAGAAAGAGAGAGTGCGCGGGGGGCTTGTCTGTGGTAATACAGACTAGTTTCTTTCCACCAGGTCCCCATAGCTACTGTTTGTCCAGGACCAGCAGCTACGTTCCGCCTGATCTGGGAAAAATTAATCTGAAGACATTTTGTTTTCACGTTAAATTCCGCGTCAATAAAATGTAGCGCGACATTTCTATACAGCTCTATGGTGCGGCTTGACCACAGGTCCGCAGCGGGGGTGAAACATCGGACTGTACCCACGTCCTTCACACCACCCCCACCACACTCATCATACAGGGCAGAGAGACACTCCACTAACATGGAGACAAGATGGAGGCGATGCCGTTTGTCCACAGTGTTGATGAGGTTCTTAAATCTCAGGTTGTTCACTGTGTTAATTGAGAAAAAGTTCTGTTTGTTTATAACGTTTATCTCTGTGTGTCTCTGGATTATTTAGTCACGACTCAAAAATTTAACATTTTTCTATTTTCTTGTGTCGCGTCGCAAGCCCCCGTGTGCACGTCTACGTGAACAAGTGCAACATTTCAGATGCATGAATGTCGCCTGTCGCTTGGCTGGAGGAGGACAGCCATTTCCGCCTCATCATGCAAGTTTGATAAAAAATGATGGAGAAGGAGCGACGTTGCCTCCCGTGTGTCCAGCCCATAGCTGGCGCGGTGTTTGCAACTGGCGCTGAATAAAACTAAAGCAGTCGGGGGTGTGGGAGGAGTCTGCAGCAGTGGGAGGAGTCTGCAGCAGTGGGAGGAGTCTGCAGCAGTGGGAGGAGTCTGCAGCA
>JBAFTB010000023.1:3051786-3062574 GCA_037177355.1 Melanotaenia trifasciata
AAGGAAAAGGGAAAGATATATATATATATATATATATATATATATATATGTGTGTGTGTGTGTGTGTGTGTGTGTTCATGAAAAGGGGAAAAGATCCTCAAAATGTTTAGTTTTTATATGCACTGAAGCTGAAAAAATAATGACCTGTAAAGTTTAATTGTAGTTTTCTGTTTTTTTCCCTTAATGACTGAAGAAGGTGGTAAATAAAAAAGATGCTTTATCTGCTGCATGAAGGATAGCTTAACCCTTTAAAGCCGACCCAGTAAAACATGTGGAGAAAATTTTACATTTTTAACCTGAAGACTAAGTTAAAAAGTAATTAACAAAAATAATGTTTGTATATTTACCGTTTATCACCATGTAATGTCAAAATTATTGTACTGCAAAAGGTAGCCACCAGGGGGCAATAGACAAGCGCTGGATTGTGTAAAATATTTTGAGCAAAGTTTTACCATAAAGTGATGCAAAAAGTCTCAGAAACTCTATATATGATACATATGGCACTAAAGGTGTAAGAACCTGTGTTGTGACCGTTTCTGTACTCACCATTTTCTGGACATTGTCCCAGGATTGTTTCAGTCCAGGTTCTGATGTATAACTCTTCATCCCCTCCTTTAGTTCATCTTGTGCACTTAAATCCATCTAAGAAACAGAGAGAAATGCTTTTATTTTATCAATAACAGTATTGTTCTCATAAGGACTGAGAGGCAGCTCAGCATCTGTGTGACATGGAGCCAGTTAGAAGGAGACCCGAGCCTTGCTGACCCTGAATAAATAAGGGGGCTCAGATATCTCGCCAGATTTAAGGAAAAATGCTTCCCCCATCAGCCACTTCTGGTGACTGGGAAAAAGACTAACTGATCAGGGAGGCTGCAGAGAGACTTGCAGCAACACTGAAGGATCTGCAGGAGGTTCTGGAAGTTCTGGTCCTGCATGTGACAAGAATCTCCTGTTTTTTCCAGATATCTGGACTATGGGGTTGGATTGAAGACAGAAGACTTTCCCCACAAAGACAAACATCTAAGCCAAAAAAATAAATGAAGTCTTCAAAACTCATGTTGGAAAATGTGTCCTGGTCTGATGATGAGACCAAGGTTGAACTTTCTGGTCTCCAGAAAAACAACATCTCCACAGTGAAGCACGGTGGTGGCAGCATCTGGTTTTCTTTAGCTGGAACTGGAGCTGTAGTCTAGGTAGAGGGAGTTCTGAACAGGTCCAGAAACCAGATTCACTTCAGGCTGAAGAAGAAGAGAAATTTCTAATTTCTGGAAAGACCAGAACCTAAATCCAACAGAAGATCATGTGATCTGAAGAGCGCTGTGACAAAAACATGAACTCCCATTCTGACAGCTCTGGATCTGGTGAGTGAGGAAGAGCCACGATGATCCGTGCTCATGGATCCTGAATGCTGGGATTAAATCAGCTGTTAACGGTGTCCAAACTTATGCACCAACCTCCTGTACATTTATGTTTTATATTTTCCCTCCAACGCATCAGTTTGTTTTCAAGATGAATCATTCAGATCATTAAAGGAGGGTAAAGTTTGGATATTATTTATTGTGGATTTAGAATCTTAGGGGTGTGATTATTTTTATATCTAATATACATTTCATAATACTATGATGATGATGATAGTGATTATTAATATTATTTTTATTATTATTGTTATTATTATTATTATTATCAAATATAATTTAGTTCAAAGCTAAAAAGTTCTTCAGCCTGTTTTTAAAAGCATAAACAGTCCCTGCAGCCCTGAGGTTCTCTGGCAGGCTGTTCAACAGACGAGGCCCGTAGAAATGAAACAAGGCCTCGTCGTAGGTTTTGGTCCTTACTCTTGAGAGTAAGAGACCGGTACCAGAGGACCTCAGGGTCTGAGAGGACTCATAATTTAAAAGCAAGTCAGATAAATAAGAAGGCCCAAGACCATTAAGACATTTATAAACTACTAAAAGAACCTTAAAATCAATCCTGAAATGCACGGGGAGCCAATGCAATGATTTTAAAACTGGTGTGATATGTTCCCGCCCTCTGGTCCTCGTCAGAACTCGTGCTGCTGAGTTCTGGAGTAGCTGTAGGTTTGAAATGGACTTTTTGGAAAGACCAGAGAGCAGGGCATTACAGTAATCGAATCTACTAGAAATAAAACCATCAACACCTCCATGCTGGCAAGAGAGAGAAAAGGGCAGAATCTGGCGATGCTTTTAAGATGATAAAATCTTGTCTTTGTGATTTCTGATGTGTGGAATAAAATCCAGAAAAGAACACCCAGATTTCTCCCACACTTTTTTGATTGAAATTATGTAATTTTGATTAAATGGCCTCTCTCTTGTCTTCAGGACTGATAACTAAAACTTCAGTTTTGTCCTGATTGAGCTGTAAGAAGTTCTCTGTCATCAGGAGACACGGTGATGTAAAGCTGCGTATCATCAGCATAGCTGTGGAAATCAATGCCGTGTCTCCGTATGACATCCCCAAGAGGCAACATGGACAGGTTAAAAAGAAGTGGGCCTGAAACTGAACCTTGGGGAACCCCACATTGTATTTCTTGGATTTCTGAGGAGCATGTATTCATACTTACAAAAAAATTTCAATCTGTGAGAGAGGAGTAAAACCATTTAAGAACAGTACCTGAGAGGCCCACCAGACTTCTGAGTCTGTCTAATAAAATCTGGTGATTTACTGTATCAAAGGCAGCACTAAGATCCAGTCGAATGATGTTAATGGGGAAATCACCTTATCGTGGAAAATGTGTATGACCAACACAAGTGTCGCCTCCGTCAAGACCAGGAGCAGCAGGATCATAAAGAACTGCAGGACACAGTGGAACAAAACATCCCAAGATTAGAATATAAAACATACATAGCTGATGCTTGCTTTTTCTCTCCCATCATTTCATGCCATCCCTGTGCTGCAAGCTATAAAGAACAAATGTTGGGATGTCTTCTTACCACAAAGAGAAGACAGCGTTGCTCCTTCAGGGCTCCCAGACAGCCCAGGAACCCCGTCACCATGGTTATCCCACCAGCAACCAGCAGCAGGTTGGCGGCTGACAGTGATGGAAAGGACAAAGGAAGCGAGGAAAACTCTGCCTGGGTGAAGGACAGCCAGACTCCAACTCCAAACAGGCCACATCCCCCCAGCTGTGAAAGACAAGTCAAATCCCAGCAGTCAGGATGCATTCAGGTGCACTGGAAATCCTCATGTTTGTGCAGATACTGACCCAGAAGACGAGGTTAAAGACAAACATCAAGTATTTGACACAGCACAGACATCTCTGAGACGCTGACATTCTGTAAAACAAGAGAGGGAGTGGTGAACATGGCGGCACCTTTAACCAGAGAGCTGGCTTTACCCCATGTTGTTTCTGTTTAGAAATCATCACACTGTAACAGTGTAACAATCAGAGCGGATTTTTCAAATTGGAGCTGAAAATAAAATATGAAGATGCTCAAAGAGAAGCTCAGTATCCACGTTTAGCGCTGACTAAGCTAGCGCTACATGATCCAATTTTATTTAAGCAAGAAACTAGCAAGGCTGCTAGTTGGTTTTAAAGGATTAAAAGACTGGTGACTTAGCAGGATTTAGAAAAACTGGTCCATGCATTTATCTTTATTAGATCCTAGAACTCCAGTCCTCAGATCTTTACGCAGGCTTCCTGTCTAACAAAGAACTGATTTCAGAATCCTGCTGTTAGTTTACAAAAACCTGAATGGTTTAGGATCAGAATCCATTCAGGATCTTCTGGTTTGTTATGAAGCAACCAGATCCCTCAGGTCATCGGAGTCAGGTCTACTTTCTGTTCCCAGAGTCTGAACTAAACGCGGAAAGGCAGCGTTCAGCTTTTATGCTCCTCACATGTAGAACAAACTCCCAGAAAACTACAGGTCTGCTGACTCAGCAGTTTTACATCAGAGTTAAAAACTTTTCTATTTGCTACCTTTTATCAGAACAACTGTTAATTCCCCACACTGGAACTTAATTTATTTCATTTTGTCTATTTTAGCTTTTTTTTCTTTATTTAATTCATTTTATTTCTTTTTAAGCTTTAATGCTTTAAATGTTTTATGTAAAACACTTTGAATTGCCTTGTATATAAATTATGTGCTTTACAAATAAACTTGCCTAAAGCAGCCAAAAAGCAACTGAGCTGGAATTAGTTTAGTGAGGATAGCAGGTAAATAGTAGCAGAAATAACTGGAAATGAAGAAAAAACATGGAAATAGTTTCTGTTGTGTGTTTGTTTCAGTGTCAATATTTTGTCTCCTGAAAGCCAAGAGTTGAGAGAATGATGTGCAGATGAGAAAAGGCTTGGTCACTGTTGATCTGTGTGTTATTTCTACAAAGTTCTGTTAGTAATAAATTCTGATTTCTTCTTCTGGTTGGCCTTCATGATGATATATCTATACATACATTCATTTTACATCATTTTAGTCTCAGAATCTGACAGCTGAGGCTGGAAACATGTCTGATGCTGACTGGTTTATACTGGGATTAATAGCTCCAGCTGCTACAGACTAGTTCATATTGTGATAAAAAGCTTCGGCTTCTACCAACTGTTTATACTGGGATTAAAAACTTCAGCTTGTACCGACTGGTTTATACTGGGAGTACAAGCTCCAGCTTCTAAAGACTGGTTTATCCCCTTTGGAGCCAGGCCTGGAGGTGTGGCACAGAGGCAAGCACCTGGTGGCCTGGGGCCTTATTTATCAAGCTGGCGTATGAATAAAAACCGGCATACTCTAAATATAGTCAACTTTTGGGATTTATGGCAACCAAACTTGGTGGGAAAATGTTCCTACATCCATGCAAACTCTGACCCAGGTGTACGCACAGAATCTAGCAAAACGGGTAATGGTGACACCAACGGTACAGAATAAAATCAAGAAAACATTTGTGCACAATCCACTATTACCTTTCACACCACATGTTAGATATTAAAGCTGCAGAAATGAATAAAGACGTACATTCCATATTATTAATACTCCTAAGAGCCACGCTCGGGGGGGGGGGGGCAACAGGATATCAAGGAAAAAGAGAGATATTAAGAACCTCAACCATTAAAATATGTTCTGTCATTGTGAAACAAAACTTCCATGTTATAAAATACATGCAGCTAAATAAGGTGCCAGTCAGTCTGCTGCCAGCATGTAGCAGTCAGTGTGGAAAGTAGCTTTGGTCCTTCAGTCCAGCAGAGTGGGATGCAGACTGGAGGCTGGAGGTCTAGAAGTGATGCAACACTAATGAAACACACAAGAAGGGGATTCCCTTATATTTATTTATTTTTACACAATGTTTTTTTTTTTAATTGTTGTCCCAATTTCTTTCAAGATGGTCTTTATTTCCCGCATTTGTCCACCTGGTTAATCGCGGTGATTGTGTCCTTCTGCAGTGCCCACCCAGCTGGAGCACCCAGTAACTAGAAAGAAATATTATTTAACACTAAATTACAGGCGTCATTTCTGTCATTTAGCAGACGCTTTTCTCCAAAGCAAATCACCACAGAAAGACTGAACTTCGATGGATGGTGTTCTGTCAGTTTAGCATACGCATCAGAGTAGCGTACATTTCGTTAGAGCGCATGCGGGTTACAGTTATGGGGGACAGTTTTGTCCTGGTTGATGCAGAGATGGTTAATAAAGTTATTTCCCGGGCTAAAATGACAGCTTGTCTTTTAGGTCCCATCCGCACCTCTTTTTAAACCAGTTTGGACCTTTTGGATATTTTAAACATTTTGAATTTCTCTCTTCAGACTGGTATCTTCCCAGCAGCATGGAAAACTGCTGTGGTTAGGCCAGTCTGAAGAGATCTCTGATCCTAACGGTTACACTGTATCCAGTTTATCTTTTTTATGTAAAGTTTTGATTAATTAATGATTAATGAAAGACAACGGTGCCTCCAGACTCCAGACCCAGGCTGGCCTCTCTGGTACTGATATGAGCTGGTACAGGTCTAGAAGCTGACAGAGAACTTTTTTATAAGCATTGATGAATCTGCTTCCAGGAAATACAAGCTGATATACAACGTTCCACAAGGCTCAACTTTAGGTCCAACTCTTTTTAATCTCTACATGCTGCTCCTTGGGGCGTCATCAGGAGACATGGTATGAACTTCCATAGTTATGCTGATGATACGCAGCTTTATATCACCGTAACTCCTGGTGACACTCGACCTGTAGACAGCGTTTTTACCTGTATTTAAGATGTTTAGACATGGACAGCAGAAAACTTTCTTCAGCTCTACCAGGACAAAGGGAAGTTTTAGTCATTGGACCTGAAGCACACAGAGAGGGATTGTTTCTAAAGCTTAAATCATTTTCTTTTAATCCAGCTGAAGAAGTCAGGAACCTTGGATTTATTTTTGATCGTAGTCTTGATTTTATATCTCACATTAAAAATAAAATGAAGATGGGTTCTTTGTGACAGTTCCTCTCAGGCCAATGCAAAGGCACTGATCCATGCTTGTATCACCTGTATAACAGATCACTGTAAAGCTCTTCTTTCTGGTCCCCCTAAAAGACTATAAATCCATTACAGCTTTTACAAAACTCATCTGCTCGTCTACTGATGAAGACCAGAAAGAGCTCATGTTACACCAGTTTTAAAATATCTGCATTGGCTGCCTGTGTGCTTTCGAATTGATTTTAAAATACTTTTCTTAATTATTAAATTTCTTAAAGGTATTTATAAGGCTTTTAACTTATGAACCTCCCAGGGCTCTCAGGTTGTCGGGGGCTGGTCTCTTGTTTATTCCGAGGACCAGGAGGTATGTAGAAGCATCTTTTAGGGTTCATAGTCCTCACATGAACAGTCAGATGCCCTGAGGACAGCTGGGAGCTTAAGACTTCTCATTTTAGTAAAGTTTTTGATTAATTATGTTTGGACTATAATTGGTTTTTAGTGTTATTTTATTTTAAGTTTAGTCTATTGTGTTTACTAGATCATTTTTTTAATGTGTGATGTTTTTATTCTTTTTTTAGTTTCAACTTAGCATCTTCTATTTTTCCTCTCAGCTTCTCTGATGTGGTTGGCAAGGCTTAGTACGGCACTTATAGAGACATAATTTCATGTACATGTGCGTTGGTGTGTGATCATGTGTATGCCTGTGTTGTGTGTTGTATGTTGTGTATATGTGTGATCTGAGAGATTTGATGGGTAAAATATTTCTTGTCTTTTTATTGTTTGTTCATTATGTTCAAAACACTTTGCATATTTTTTTGTCTGGAAAGTGCTTAATAAATAATCATTGATTGATACCAGGCTTACAGAGCTGTACCAAGCCGTACCGACCCATATTAACTAGTACCGAGCCACACCGACCCATCCGATAGCTGCAGCTCAGGTGGAGAAGACGCTGAACCACATGTTGCCCCTGGTGTGTCTATCGGGACTATGAATGCATGTGTTAGGAAAAAGGGCTTATAATGTAACAATAGAAGTACTGTATGAGTGTGTGAACATGACTAGAAAAGCGAAATATAAGTACATTCCCTTTATCCTGACCGTGCCGAACCAGACCATCCTGTACCAAGGTGGACCTGCTGGTGGAAACCGGGTTTATGTGTGTACGTGAGTCTCTTCACACTGGAGGTCCACCTTGTCTCCGAGTGGCCTTGGTAATCCAGATCCTGACCCTGACAGGAAGTCAAAGTGCTGACAGGAAGGAAGACCCCTCCCCTGCTCACTAACCCTGATTGCATTGCTGAAGGCATTTCCCCTGTGAGTCCCAGCACACTTTAATCTGATCTGTTACCAACAAAGCTAAACTCTGATGGAGACATCAGCCTGTAGCTCCTGTACAACACTTTAATTAGTCTCCTCTAATCCAGAAACACCAACCAGCCACAACAGTAAAACCACTGAGGGTCCAGTGTAGGACGCTGGTCTGAAACCAGATTAACCATCAGGACGCATTATGTCCTGGCACCAGCTTCATCAGGACACCCTGGACTCAGCAGTGCCGAGGCCTCCAAAACCAACAGCTTTAATGCTGCAGATGATTGTTGTGCAGATTCACAAAAAAAGGAATGAAAACGGAAAAGTTTGTTTCAGCTCATAAACTGTGATTAGTTTGTTTTACGAAGGAAGTTTTTATCATAATGTCGTGTCATCAAACAAATTTTACCTGAAGGTGAGTTCAAGCCTCCTGTAGATGATCTGGTCTGGTCACACTCTTCCTCATGAATCCAGACTCCTGGACGCCTTGTGTATTTGGCAAATGTCCCTGATTTAGACTGTGAAGCAGCCGGTCTTTCCAGTAGCTTCTCTTTGTCTTCCTCCTGACCCCTTTCCTGAGTTAACTCGTCTTTTTCACACAGTCACAACTTCAATCTACTTCCATCTCTGAGGTTTAATCCTTGTTTATTCCCTTTTTCCTAACATATCTGTTCTTTTCCGTCCCACCCGCTTTTTTCTCTCAACTCAATGTTTTCCAGATGTGTGTGTGTGTTGTTGCTCTCAGTGTGTCCCTCCCCTTCCCATTTTTTTTCCACGTTGCTCCTCCCTCCTCCAGACCTGATGCACATCTTTTCTTCTGTTGTCCCAGAAGTCTGTTTCCTGCTTCATGGAAGTTGCTGCAAACAACACACGCAGACTGAACAATGATATTTTCATCTAAAGTCCTGAATGCAGTGAACACGGTGGGATCAGTAAGTCCAGACCTGGAGGATGAGTTTGAGGATTTCAGCTCTCTAACATGACAAAAAAAAAACAGCCTTCAATCAGTAAATCAATCTTTATTTATATAGCACTTTCACATACCAAGAGGTACCCAAAGTGCTGCACAGGTAAAAGAAAAATACATAAAAACATCAAAACAACAATAGTTCAGTTCAGTTTATTTGCCATTTGCAGTATAAGAAACCACATTGGAAAACAGTTGCAAAGAGCTCAAAGTGCACTGTCAACATTTAACAGATAACATACGAAACACAAGCCTAAAAACATACAACACATGGACACATCCTTAAAACTAAGAATATACTAAGAAACAATAAAAACACTAAATAAATAAATAGCAATAAAAGAAGTAACTAAAACAGTAAGGTGCATGTCTGGGGTATGTCAAAGTGCATTGTTCAAAGTCATGACAGCTTGTGGAAAAAAAACTTTTAATATGACGAGATGTAGTGCATTTAATAGCACAATATCGTTTCCCTGAGGGCAGGAGGTCGAACATTGCTGTAGCAGGGTGGCCAGAGGGATCACTGATGATCTGTAAAGCTCTCGTTAAAAGTCTAGATTTGTAAATGTCCTCCAGGACTAGTAGGTCACAGCCTATCATCCTGTGAGCACAGCGAGTCACTGTGTTTAAAGTTTTCTTTTCTTTCACAGTGAAATTACCAAACCACACGGTGATAGTGCTGGTAGGAAGACTTTTGATACCACACAGTTTGAAGCATGTCAAGAGTGACAAAAGAGAGGAAGCTCTGTAAGCGACTCAACGCTGTTCTGTTGGCTCTCCATCTGCAGCATGTGGTTCTGTTAAGCTGTGATGGAGAGGCCTCCCGACCTGTTCTTCACGCCACACTGTGCCGTCTTTTGCCTTCTCCGTCCGTCAGTGTGTCTCCAGATGACTTCTCTTTTCTGGTGGCGGTGAGGTCTCTTCATCTGTAGGGTGATCATTTTTTTGAGATGCGAGCAATGAGAAACCCAATCCAGGTTACATATTTACACAGATATAAGTTGAATTATAATTTTAAAATGTAACTGCCATAAGCAGGAAATGAAAATAGGATTTGGGAAATCTTACCAGAAGAAACTTCAGAGTCTGAACTCGGTTGAAGGTTTATGTCTTCTCCATCTGAGTCACAAGGGTTGACTTGGTTCAGGATCATGTCAAAAGCCTGCTGAGTACTGTAGTATTTTGGTATCTTCCTTTCTTGGTTGTACAGCATAAAGTTCTTGAAGCCAGTGAACTATTATGTGCTGCGAGTGAGCAATTAATCCATCTCTGTACCAAGTATAGTCATCTGTTCATGCCCACCTTCCACCACACCACGCCCAGCCTGCTTTTACATTTAAAATCTATCTATATATCTATTTTTATTTGTTAATTTATTTATTTTAATTTTAGTTGTTTTAACCAGGATTGTCTGTGTTTCAAAGCAATAAGTCAAAATGTGTAGATGAAGGTAAATTTTATTTAGGCCAATTAAAAATTTTTCCAAATAGAGAAAAAGAAAAAAACGCTGGATTTTTGTCATGTTTTACCAAATGTCTTCAAAGTCTTTATGCAGCACTAGGAATATGTGCACACTTGTGATGTGAGGACTAACAGTTATGAAAGCGGAATCACTGATAAGAAAAATAGCAGCTATGCAAACAGTGGACCTGACGAGAGCTTGCGGTAGATACAGTCACATCAGTTAAGTTTAATTTATATAGCATGCTTACAGTGTCCACAGTCACACAAAGTGCTGCATGTATCATATCACAGCTATTTACAGTTACAATGGCTCTACAGTACATGAGAAAATGTAGTCTGTGTTATTATAACATTGTGTGGGTATCCCTTCACATTTTCTGTTGGGCCTATGCTCTGTACAGTATACACTCTAACCTGTACAGTATACAGTCTAACCTGCACAGTATACACTCTAACTTGTACAGTATACAGTCTAACCTGCACAGTATACAGTCTAACCTGTACAGTATACAGTCTAACCTGTACAGTATACACTCTAACTTGTACAGTATACAGTCTAACCTGCACAGTATACAGTCTAACCTGTACAGTATACACTCTAACTTGTACAGTATACAGTCTAACCTGCACAGTATACAGTCT
>JBAFTB010000023.1:3066343-3079107 GCA_037177355.1 Melanotaenia trifasciata
ATAACAAGAGCTGCTGTAACAAGTGAATTTCTCCACTGTGAGATAATAAAGTCTGATCTAATCTAATCTAATCTAATTTTGTTTGTGAAGAATTTGGTAAACTCATTGCAGGCCTTGGTTGAATAAAGTTCAGGTGCTCCTGAGGGTTTGTTAGCCTGTCGACTGTAGCGAATAAGGCTAACTTATGTTAGCTAGTAGCAGTTCTTTGTAAACGACTACAAAATATTTTAGGAAGAATAATAAATAAAAGTATGCACATGAAGTACCTCAGATTACTCCATTTATAGGAGACACGACAGCAATGCCTTGTGTTAGAAAAAATACAAAAACATTACCGCTAGCTGCAGGCTAACTAGCATATTGGTGTTTTTTTTGTTTGTTTTGTTTTTTTTTGTTGAGTACTTTGAGAATTCAGTTTTTTTTAGCATCTTTTGTTTTATTTTCATAAAAAACCGAAAAACAAAACCTTTGTTTATCTTCCCACCGTCCCCCACCTGTTGTCCTGTGTTTGGATCCCACGTCCTCTGTTTCTACCACGGATTGTCTAACAAACCAGTTCATTTATTTAAGTTTTTACAGTATTGATGTTTGACAACTTACAGCATTTAATGCTTTGTTTGCAGTCAGTTCTGTGGATATTGGAAATAGGCTAAATGCTGGGGTGTCAAAATTCTATCAAGCGCTTAACATAGATTAACTGATGCTTTGAACGAGCTTCTGTCCTCAGATAACTGCAGCTTGTGTGATAACAACAAAACTCTAAGTTCAAATATGTTCATGTGGCACAATCACGAGACTGAACTTATTTGGATGTTAGTGACTGCATCTCAGTGTTTTCTATAATCTTATTTCCATTTATTTATTTCATTTATTTATTTTTTAACTTAAATCATGAAAAAAAAGTGCCGTCAGACACCAGACTGTGTGGCACATGCACGGCACAAAATACAAAAATAATATGTCACACATTTATTGATAGTATAAGTCCCAGAACAAGCAAAGTTTAATTTCTGCAAACGTGATTATGAATGCGTTACAAAGAATGGTTGAAGTAGAATGATATAATTCTGCTTACTTGACTCCTTCAATAGCAATGAAAGAACCACTGAAGCATTGAAATCAACATGAACCCACTGATTTTAGTTCATGTCATTAAAAAAAGACAAAAATCAAACAGCTGACTCAGCAGACATCCTAGAACACAGAAAGAAAGAGAACATGTTAGATTCAGTGTTATTCATCCATCCACATCTCCTGTTTTACTAACACCAACACACATTACAGACACTGACTCTTTTATTCTATCCATCTATCTCATTTACAGACACACTGAGACAGCGTAAGCTCTCAGATTACATGCAGTAAAAAGTTGTGGGATTCAGTTTTAACCCACATTGACCGAGCTGTAAATCCTTTACCTCTCAGTCTCTGTCTCACTTTTCATTCTCCCTCTCAGTCCGACCCATCCCTACCTCCTGCTCTGCCGTCGGATAGCAGCCTTGTTTATCTCCCTCAGCAAAGTCTCCCTGTTGTTCTTCAAGTTAACTTTTGCCGTTTCCAGCACAAAGTCAATCATCTCCTTGTTGAAGGGACGCTGGAAGGTGGAGAACTCCTCCATCTTTGCTTTGAACTCCTCCGGATCTAGGGAAAAACAGAGATCTTCTTGTGGTAATCCCTCCATTTCTGCTGCTACTCTCAATAAGCAACACTGCATCAGATCCAATCTAAGCTAGCAGTTAATGTCTGTAGCACGTACTGAACCATGAACCATAACACAACTTGATTAGAATATGACATATGTTCATAAAAATAGGTTTTAAGGCCTTTACACACCTACTCCGAACATTTTGTCCGACTAATTTGCATGGCAATATTTTTTATCGAATCAATGATAAGTCAATAGGAACATTCACATCAGTGACGAATTTCCGTTTAGCGATTTTGCGAGATTAATTTTTTCGAACCGAGGTAGATTTTCCTTAGTATTCGCATCCGACAGATACAAAATCGACTAATCAAAGGCGGCGTATTGATGTCGTCACCAGAGCCGGTGTCGCGGACTATGCAAGTGTCACTTTTTGCTGCTACTTCTTTCAAACTTTGGCCGAGTATCTTATTACATTTGTCCTTCAACACTCATTTCTTCGACAAGGGAGACAAGAATTACAATGTGTGGCAAACAATTGCCAACGAGCTGAATTATGAAGATGATCTGCAGATTAAATGTATTGACTACAGTGTTTGTATCCTATACTGTATAGCTGTATAGCCATTAGCCTGCTAGCTATTTCCCTCTTGATACGCAAGTTAAATGTTGTTTTTACACTTGACACTTCATCAAATTCAAGCATCAATATAAAGTTCTATGTGAATGTGACCTTTTTAATCTTCGTCACAGACCATTTAACTATTTTGTATACTTAATAGTGGAGGAGGTAAAGAAGCTGTGGAGAAATCTACGGGACACCTACATGAGAAAGAAGACGGAGGAGGGAATCGTGAAAAGTGGTCAGGCCGGAGGCAGGCAGAGGACAGGGTGGAAGTACATGGAGGCACAAAGGAAGTAGGCTTATCCTTTTAAACTTAGAATTACAATCTTAGTGGAGATTTATTTGAATTATTTTATATTAGTTTCTTTAAATCACACACTTCACGTAACCACTTTTCTATAAATTACTGATTAGTTGTAATTTAACAGCACTGTCGGTATCCTTCAGGAGGAGGAAGAGCAGGAAGAGGAAGCAGGGCGAGCAGAGCAGGAAGTGCAAGGGAAGGAAGTGGCGAGCCTCTCTGTTTAAGCCAGCCAAGGGAAGGAGAGA
This sequence comes from Melanotaenia trifasciata, assembly GCA_037177355.1. Lineage (NCBI taxonomy): Eukaryota > Metazoa > Chordata > Actinopteri > Atheriniformes > Melanotaeniidae > Melanotaenia > Melanotaenia trifasciata. The sequence continues at coordinate 3,069,163 of JBAFTB010000023.1, forward strand.
TTCCAGTGATGGAATGCTGGAAGACTACCTGAGGAGGAAGGAGGCCAGGGAAAGCTTCAGCGAGATGAATTCACTGTTTGTCTCCTGAGTCTGGCACCTGCCATGAAGCGTCTTCCCCCAGAGAGGCAGGTATGGTTTCCACGAGGCAGTTTGGACCAGTTTTTTCCCCAGTTTACTTCCCTTTAAGTTTAATTTTTTTTAAGTTCAACTGTTTTTATTAAATATTTATTAAATTATTTATTGAACTATTTGTTATTTATTGAATGTTTTAAATATTATTTAAACTTATTAAAGTATTTAAGCAGCTATTAAATAAACAATATGTATAACAATGATAACAAGGCTACATTTTTTATTGAAAAATATGTAATCAAATTTTATTCATAAAACATTTTTTTATAATCTGGTTGCTGTATTGTGCTGAACAAATTTGCTTTGCCAAGGGGAAGCTTATGGGTATAAAGCTCCTCTTGTGCTATGTTGAAATAAGTTATAGACTAAAATGTGTAAATAATTTCTAGTTAAAATGTGTGTTTTAAATATATATGTTATCGTTATTGAATGTTTGGGGAAAAATGTAAAAGTCATACTGATTACGTTTCAGTGTTCATGACCTGAAGAATTGAACGTCCGGGTTGGAGAAAAAACCCTGAGCTTGAGGAAGGAGAGGAAACGAAACGTAGTAATGGCGTCGAGCAGTGAGCCGTGAATTTGATGTTAAATACATGACGTACTGTGAACTGTGATCGAACAAGTGTTACTGTGGTGAGGGATGTGATTCATGGGCTACAGTTAATTCCTGGAGACTTCATAGCCCCCCAGGTACTGTTAAGAGTTTACATCATGAGCTCCAACTTGAAGCGCGCCAACGAGATAATGTAGAGATTACACCAGGGCCCGACCGATTACCCGACAGGTCGATTACATCGTCCGATATTAGCCCTTTTCAAAATGGCCAATATCGGCCGTTGTTTTGCAGATTATCCGCCAATTTCATCGTTATGATGACATCAGGACATCTGACAGGCTACCAAAACCATGTGACACAGAATACACCACAGCTAGTCTTTGCATCTAATATTATTACCAAAAAGTGAAAACAAATTGCATGTTTTTATAATGACACAGCAGATATTTAAAAGTATCACATCTGATGTTTTGACTGACAGATAGCAATAATGATTCCAGAGTATCGATACGTCCAACCCTAAAACAAACCTTTGCAGTTCTGTCTGTTGAAGAGCGGCATGTAGATGATCGTTGGCTCCTTGTCTTTTCCTTCCAACACATAGCAGTCCTTCGGCCAGTCTTTGTCCTCCAGGATCTTTTCATCGATCTCTGGAAAAGGCTTCTTCACATCAGCTGCATAGCTTCTTGTAAGAGTCAGAGTCTGTAAACGGAGGAGAGGATGAATATTGTTTCAGAGCTTCAGCTACCACAGCTTTCCTTCTTGTGATGAGAACTTCTTAGTTTAGATATGTGAGATTAGAGATTATTCATTCCTTAAAGTTTCAATGAATTATGCTTTCACTAATTTTAATAAGCAAAATTAATTGCACTATCACCATGTTGCACTAAGCATGGCCCAAGTATTCTGTTGATTACTATTTGCAATTTTTATCCACTAGATGGTGCTACATCCTTTGTACTGTACCTTTAAGATGCTAAAAAAGAAAAAGAAAATCTTTTCATGTGTGGAAAAAAAGGCACAATGCATTTTAAATTAGAATTGTTTTTAAAAAGTTTAGAAAAACTCTGAGTAAACAAGTCAAACAAGCATAAAGCAGCAGTACAGATGCTGCTGTTGACTAATAGTGATGAGGTCAGTGATTACACCAGAAATCAGTATGCAGAAACAGAGACCCCTAACGAGGATATCTGAATATCTTACCGCTGACATTAGGCCTTGTTCACCAGTATTTTCCTTGAGAATTTTCTGAAATTTGTTTTGGGTTTTTTTTAAGACAAATCTGCTGCTCTGGACCTTCTCTTCCAAAACATTAGATCTCCTGGATGACTTCCTGCTCATCTGCCTCTCCATCCATTCCAGAGGAACACCAGTCTGCTGCCTACTCCTGAGACGGATCCAAAAGTGGCCCCACATTGATTCCTCCACCTCCAGCTGTTCAGTTCTATAAGTCTCCATAGTAATCTCTGAAATCCTGGTCAATAAACCTTTTTTAACTTAACACACACGGTTCTGGTGTTGCTTCAGAATCCTACACCGTTGTTCTTTTGTTTTTTGTTCTTTTTGTTTATTTACTTGTCCTTTCCAGCATGATAGCAGCACAGTGATGGTCCGACTGCTGTGTTGTGACAAACAAATTTGCATAAAAAAATCAACCAACAATAGCTCAGTTCATTTAAAAAATATTTGTTTTTAAGTAACTTTTTAAAAGATAATTTATTTTTGGTGTGTCTAACATTAACAGGGAGTTTATTCCAAGCCAATGAAGCCCTATGAAGCCGGGTGTTATGACCCTAAAAATTTTATCTGCTTCTGAAAAAAGTGCGGAGTGCCCTTCCATATCACACTGTGCATAAACATCACAAGGCAATATTTTAATTTGTTATCTACAGTTAACCAGTTTCTTGTGCATCTCAAATACACTGGCCTGAAAAGAACTATGAAGAACTAATCTTGCAGGTTAGGGTATAGATATGGTTTGTAACCTCGTGGTGTTTCCCCAGCCAACCGTAACCTTACCTGAGACTCAGAAACAAAAGAGGAGAATGGCGGTCATCCAACAGTTTTTGTTTTCTTTCTTGCTGTGTTTGTAATGTCATTTTAAACAAACATTGAATCAACAAAAAGAAAACTAAACAAGGAGCCATTCCTGCTTTGTTTTTAGGTCGTGCCAGGTCACACATGAAGTGATTTTTTTCTCAACCAATCAACAGATTGCAGTGTGTCAAACTCCACCTTTTTAGGTCAGGGCAGTTAGACTGATACCCCAACGGAAGGGTCCCAACAAAATATGACGGTCGGGTTGGATATTAGGGTAACTTTACCAGTTTTCGCACGTGGAAACACCACAAAATTTGTCCCGACCCACACCTGTTCGCTTATGCCTCAGGCCGGTTCTGGTGACTGCTTTTCAAAAGTGTTTAGGCAACAGCATAGGGATGCAGGTTTTCTGAGCAGAACATGCAGGAGAGGAATCCTACTTTACCTGATTTTAATGTTATAGATCATTTTACAGTACCTCAAACATGTTTCCAGCACTGTACTCTGGTGCAATGATGAGGTCAATGTCTCTTTTGTCCCCCAGAAATGATGGGTAGGCTACGTTGATCAGCAGCCCAGCATCGACCAGGTGAAATCGTTCTTTAGAGCTGAGACAAGGTGGAATAGAGGAATCTGTCGGCAACAGAAATAGAAAATTTTATGATAAATTGTTAAAAATAACACATTTCTCTTTGGGGTTGTTAGCGCTTCCTGCTAAATGCTAGCTGCTAACGTGGATTTTGAAACACCTGCCCACAATGGCTGAATAAATATAGTGAGAGGACACCAAAAAGTGACAGATGAGAATAAATCTGCCGTCTCACCCTGATACTGGTAGAGGAAATTGTTGGTTGTTCCCCACTCCCATTTCACGATGAGAGGAAGGATTTGCTTGGTAAGAAGAGAAACTGGGAAAAAACACATTAAAAATGTAATGAAATGTGTTTCTTCTTGCAAAGTTTAGCTTTCAAACAGCTCTAAAGTACACTGACCATGTGTTTTGAAAGCTCCATCCTCCAGGCTTTGGCTCCAGATCTCAACTGCTTTCAGCAGATCGAGGCTCCACTGCTGGAAAATATCTTTTTTTTCCTCTGGGCTCTTTGACTCCAGCAGCACAGTCTCATTATAATTGATCTTGTCTGGAAAAGATAAGGGATGCAATGGGGAACAGTGGCATTCAGAGAGACATTTTGCTGCATCATCAGCTAAACAGATGAAATCTGAAACACTTTCCTCCAAGTCTCACCAATGGCAATCTCATAAATCTCACAAAACTAAGATATTCAACACACTCTTCTACCTTCTAGTAATTTTTGCAGCTTGTCCAGGTCAGACAGGGCAGTGGGATCCTCAATGGTGATTTTGATCAAGGTGATCAGATTATTAAGGGCATTGTATACACGAAGATACTCCTGGGCATTGTTATCTACGTGTTCAGGCACTGAAACAAACACAAAGAAAATGTGTAAGGTAAGACATCCAGGATACAGTTAAGCAGGTATGAATGTTAAACTGTGATCACCATTCAGCCAAGGAGGGATGAACTCTCTGACCATCTCCCCATGAGCCAGGGCACAGCCTAAAACACCTGCACAATGAAAACAATGAGGATTACAAACTGTCCAGTCAGTGGGTTCATGATATGTACGTATGTGCACCTTGCAGAACTATTTGCAACGTGTTTGATATTAACTGTGAGGATTTCTGTCAGCATCTAGTAGTTATGACACCTTTTAAATCTAATTTGCTGCTAAAAGCTATCTTCGTATGAATATTTCAAGTCCCCTTTAGCCAAATATTATGTTGTTACTGCATAGTTTCACCACAGTAGTCAAATAAAAAAACAACAACAACAAAAACAAACAAACAAACAAAAATAAAACAGTTACAAGTAAATATTTTACTGTGGATACAAATAATCCAAATTAAAAGAGGAGAACTTACAGTGAAATGCCAACTTTGAATACTGTCCCACATTATAAAACAGACCTATCTATCTATGGCTAGGTTCACACTGCAGGGCATAATGCTCAATTCGGATGTTTTTGAGAGTCCGTTCACATTTCCAATTAAATGCGACTTGTACGTGATCTCCTGATTGAACCTTAGGCGCACCAAAAGTGTCCCGCATGCGTAGAAGACACGACGACGTGACAGTGAGTGTGTGACGTCTTCGTTTTTACGAAAGTAAACATGGACGGTAACAGCGGAGCTTATGTTGTAATTTTTAATTTATTATCCAACCGTAGCCAGGACATTTTTGATGCCATCATTTTAAGGAGGAGATTGCAAAAGAGGAGAGCCAGATTTTTGGTCATGGCATTTTGTGGAGCAGTGGCAGCAACGTCTATACAGAGAAACGTGGGTAAGGAGTCGCAGTCAGGAGTGGTGGGAGAGTGATGTGAGCGCCTTTACAGATAAGAGTTTATAAACAATGATGTGATACAAGATCTTGGTAAAACATTAATGCAACATTGGATAGAAATAAATCTTGTGGGGGACTTCCGGGTAAGAGCTTCAAGTTGGTGGAATAGCTCTGTAACTCTCCTAGTCTATAGTTGCAAAAACCCACCAGAGTACAAATAGTGTTCTCATAAAATGAGAGCATGAAACAGAGACGGCTAACGGAGACACTCTGCTTCATGCACTTAAATATCAAAAGGTGCTTCAAGTCAAAATAATGGACTTGGAAGGAAGATCCGCTGCAATAATATCTGCATATACGGTGTTAAAAGATGGAGCCCCTACTAGTAGTAGGATCGAATCTCCAACAATGTAAGAAGACAGGGCAAGGTAAGACCCTGAGGATGGAAGTAACTGTTGTTTCAGTTCTTAATGTTCACGTCATTGTTTTTTTTTTATATTGACACAGTACTGTTGTTTATGTTGCTGGCATTTGTGGACTGGATCATGGCTGTGGCCCACAATAACTTAAGAATCGCATCTTTGAATGAACAATCCAGTTAAGAGAAGCAAAGTAAAGACAAAAATGAAAAGAGGAAAAGAAACAAATAATTTTCTTACAGGAGACACATCTGTCTGCAAATGAACATGACAAGTTAAAGAAATTTGATTTTAAAAACACATTTTATAGCACCTTCAAAACGGGACATAAGAGGGGAGTTGCAATTCTAATACACAATTCGGTTAATTTTGAACTGATTTGGGAGCTCAGGGACAGGGAAGGGAAATATGTTTTAGTACAAGGTAAAATAGAAAATAATTTGACCACTCTTCTATGTGCTTACCTGCCTCCACAAAGTGATCAACTGACAAAAAAGATCCTTGAACTGATAGGCTCTGAGTCCCAAGAGACACTAATTGTTGCAGGAGACTTTAACACAGTGCTGGACGGTAAAACTGATACATCTAACAGCAAAAAGATCACATCATCTTAAGCTAGGTTGCTGCAGAGGGGCCTGGTTGAAGAGGCCTTATTCGATGTATAGCGAGATCTTCACCCATCACTATATCTTCAATTCTGCTTGCCAAACTGTTTACTCGAGGATAGACAATTTTTTATGTTCCAAAATGACAGACATAGGATTGGGGAATATCTTAAATTCCATTCGGATGGCAGACCAAGAAAAACGATTTGGAGGCTTAACACAAGTCAGTTCAATACAAGATCAGTTTTTCAACAAGCTCAGATCTGAAATTAAGACTTTTAGAGATTAATGATAACGGAGAAGTGGACTCAAATATACTATGGGATACCTTAAAAGCAGTTGTCAGGGGGAAATTAATATCTCTCAGCTCAGCAATCAGGAAAGATAGGGAATATAAACTTAAACATCTTGAAAATAACATCTTAAAAAAACATCACAGTGAGACGCAAAACTCGCAGCCAATTGACAAAATCAGAGAACTCAATCTTGTCTATTTATAAAGAAGAAATGGAGAAAAAAATACAAATTTCTAAAACAGACATATTACAAAATAGGGCCCAAAGCTACAAAAGTATTGGCAAGAAAAATATGAAAACAAACAAACAAAAAAGCCATGCAGGATACGCTAGAACACTCCCACGGACATGTACCACCCTCTATCTCAGACTTTAGGATGAGATAGCAGGTAATGATAAATACCTTCTAAAAATAATGACAGTGGCAGCTAAAAAGGCAATCACTCGTAAATGGTTATAGATTAACAGTAAAAAACTGGAAACAAGCTCATGGAAACAAGCCTGATGTGCATTTTCAGTGAAGCAGCATTTTTAGAGTTTGTTTCACATTTCAATTGCTTATGAATGAAAAATGCTCCTGTTTTAACGAGTTACATGCCAGCTTTATCTTTCTGCTGTTTATCAGCCACACAGTGCTGCTGATGCATCATCATTCAGATATCTGCTGCAGTGAAAAATATGGAAGGTGGTGGAGTTTTCTTTCTTTTTTACATAAAATAGCAGTACATCCCTGCAGCTACACACATCCTTATTAAAAAATTGCTCACATAAAAAATTGTTGACATAACTCATTTTAGCCTGTTTTTTATCCCCTTTCACACTGGTCATCAAAGCTACTCTGGATGCAAACACACACCTTGTAGTTTGATCATATCCATCTCTTGCTTTTTCTCCAGCAACTCTCCATTCTGGAATTTGCTCCCCAAGAGGGAAGTTTCCACAAAGACTCCCAAGTCTGTGAATCCTGCCTCATGAGGGCTCACCTCAAACCATTTCCCTACGAGACAAAAAAATCAGTTTTACTCTAAACATAAATCGATAACCCACTTTGCGTGTACGTGTATATTAACGTGTATACCGTGTAAAGGCCCATCTGTGTAGCAGAGCTTCTCTATGGCACAATAGATGGGATACGGATTGGTGGCATTCCTGCTGGCTTCATCTGAAAGCTGTCGACGATCCATCTGATGACATGACGTATAGTTTCCATGAAGTATCCTTTAACTTTTTTACATTGAAATAAGAATGACTAAGTAGGTGCATATGCCTGCTACCTGTTTCATGATGCCAGCAGAGGTGAAGACCCCCCAGACATCGGTGAGGGAGAAGTGCTCCTCTTTTGCTCTCTCGCCCAACCATGCCAGGGCCTGCTCCAGCTCCACCCCAGGGCCAGACAGCCTGGCCACGGCTTCGTCCATGTTGGAGCTCCACTGAGGGTCACTGTACAAGGAGGCCATGGACCTGTTTCAGAGGAGAGTAAGGTAGACAGGTGCACATGGATCAAGGTCATTCATAACAGACTTAAAGAAGAAAACATGATGAAAGTTGTGTATAAAATAAACAAAATTTTAATGAAAAGATTTGTCTGTTCTAATTTTTCTCATTCTCTTTGTACTTCTTTATTTGCTGTGGAAGCCATGTTTACAATATTTTTACCAGCTACATCAGGGGTGTTAATGTCCAGTCCTTGCTGGTGCTGGTTTCAGATGTTCCCCTGCCCCAGAACACCTGACTGAATGAATGAATGGGTCATTATGCAAAATTTGATGACAAGTTTTTGGAGAGATTATGTCACTTAGCTGGCCATGGAATGCCTCAGGATTCCTTCAGACAAGCTGGAAGAAGTGGCTGGAAAGAGGGAAGCCTTGGCTTCTCTGTTTAGGCTACTGCTCCCACAGCCCGACCCTGGATAGGTAAGTAGGTAGGTAGCCAGTGGGTGGGTGGGTGGATGGATGGTGTTGGATTAGGAAAAAATCTAAAAATATACCATAAGTATATGGTATACCATATACTTATGGTATATTTAAGCCCCTGCTTAAATATTTTTTATTACAAAATACAAGAAACATTTATATGCAGGATTATGCACTGTTATCTGTTGAAGGTAATGAGGCAAGTTTCTCTTTTATACCCTAAAATTCAGTAAAAAAGCAAATAAAATGGCAAATAACTGTAGAAGGTGATAAAAATGTGTTCTTGCCATTTTATATTACACACTAGAAACAGCATTTTTGCTGCAGTCTCTTGGACAAATGCAACTGAATAAAAGTAAATACACAACTTTACCATATCCACATTTCTAAATATGACTTTTGAATGTAAAATGTGAAGTTGAAGAAAAAAAAGGCCTTCAATACAACATATCTTTATTATTTGTGTCCAAAAATAACAATGCTCATTTTCAATGTTAAATAAAGCTGATATCTTTCTCTCTTTTAGTGAACACAGGCAGCGAGCACACAGGTCCTTTGTGAGCTGGTGCTGGGGTCATCTTTGCCACCGAATAAGAGTCGTCATTCCATCAAGTCTGGCGCTGCGTATTCGGCAGAAATTCCCTGATGCTAACGGTCAATATGAGGGACTCAGGGTGAAACGAGACCGGTGGTGGGCTACAACATCGTCCTTCACTGGTCTGTCATATTGAGAGCAGAGCGGCTCTGGCTCGGGAATCTGTTTCAGCTGACTGACCAAAGGTGCCGGATCAAGAAGCACCACATCAAACACAAGCTGCATCAGCTCATCCACGGAGTCTAGACCAAAGAATTAAAAAAGTTATTGTAAATTTATTTATTCATTTTGTTTGTGAGGGTTCATTTAGTTTCTTTCTGTAAATTTCAAGATCCAAAAAGTTGGGTAATTGAATTCACACATTTTTTTAAATATATTTGACGTCTATAATTGTGTTTATTTATCATGTTTAATTTATTTGTGCCTAATAAATTGTACAAGTACACTTACTGAATGTTGGGTCCTCTTTTATTGGCTTTACTGTGCTTGTCCCCCCTCTTGCTTTTGGCCAGTAAAGCTTGAAGTAGGGTTTCCCATCTGCCTGCCTTTGTGGGCGCTCAGAGTTCTCATTAAAATGCATAGTGGACAGGTAGAGTCAGGTAGAGGGAAGAGAAATAGAAATATAATGGCAATAAAGCAATCAAGAATATAACATCAATACTGTTACTTTCAATAATCTGCTGGGCTTTGATTTTAAATCATTTAAACCTTCCTTTAGAATTTACACACCAATATATACACACACATTATATTATATTATATTAATTAACTGCACAGCATTCCCAGAAATGATATACTGGTATAATTAAACCCGGTGTGTTGCATTACAGCAACCAAAACAACAAGCAAACATTATTTTAGTTGTTTCACATCAGTTCTGTTCTGTAGGAAACAGCAGAGCTCCAGATGTATGTGCACATAGGCAAAAATCCATCTATTAAAAAAAAAAAAGTTATTAGTTTACTTAAATCAGAACAACTTACGACTTGTGCATTTCTTTCTGTTAACACAGTAGCAGAGTTTT
>JBAFTB010000023.1:3135593-3148648 GCA_037177355.1 Melanotaenia trifasciata
TTGGACTCTGGTCTGGTCTGGACTCTGGTCTGGACTCTGGCCTGGTCTCTGGTCTGGACTCTGGTCTGGACTCTGGTTTGGACTCTGGTCTGGTCTCTGGTCTGGACTCTGGCCTGGTCTCTGGTCTGGACTCTGGTCTGGACTCTGGCCTGGACTCTGGTCTGGACTATGGCCTGGTCTCTGGTCTGGACTCTGGTCTAGACTCTGGCCTGGCCTGGACTCTTGTCTGGACTCTGGACTGGTCTCAGGTCTGGACTCTGGTCTGGACTCTGGCTTGTTCCCTGGTCTGTACTATTTGACCAGAGTCTTTGGATCTAAGAGCTCTGCTAGGTTTATATTCTCTGAACATATCACAGATGTATTCTGGACCTAAACTGTTCTGGGATTTGTAAACAATCAAAAGGGTTTAAAATCTATTCTGAGACTGTCTGTAAAGATTTCAAAACTGGTGTGATCACTGTTTTCAGTAAGAAAAGCAGCTACTGGCTGTCCTAAAAGTCGCTAGAATTAGCTAAATGACGTCAATTTGCATAATCAGCCTTGTACACACAGTCTGTGGTTGTAATGGAGGCTGTCATAGAGGGGAACGTCGTGGGAAAGGCAAAAATGGATGAAAAGACAACCAAAAATGTAAAAACAACAACAACAAAAACAAACAAAACAAACAAAAAAACCAAAACAAAACAAATTTGTCTACATTTTCTTTGGTTTTTAGTTGTTTTTAGTTTATATTTTTCTTATTAATTGTAGGTTTTTTTTCTAATTGGGAATCTGCAACATATCACACTTTTAAATTTCTAAATGTTTTCGTCCACACTCTTCATTAATGGACATTAATCTCTGGCGGTAAGCCAGCGTGGGATCAGCCAGCAGCAGCTTTCTACGTTTCATTTTCAGCCTGGTCACAGAGCGGAGGTGATCATCTGCTCTGAATGCAGCAGGGAGCTGCTGCTGCCTGAGGACCAAGCCTCTTCTGGACGAGGGAGGAGTCTGCGCATCACCCACTCGCCATTGAGAAAAGTAAACTACGTTCATTTACATCAGTCTCCAGAAGGCTCCAATAACACCAGAAAAAGTCGCTACATTTGTCGCTAGTCACATTCTTGAAAAAAGGGGTCTGAAAAACCGCTAAATATAGCGAGAAAGTGGCTATGTTGGCTTCTCAGGTCTAACTTACATGATGGTAAATGGTTTCTGCACTAATAAATGAAAGACAAAGTCCTAAAAAGGGGTCAGAAAAGGGGTAAGAAGGAGAGGCGGAAGAAATAAGAAAACACAAGTTAAGGACCACAATGGCATATTAATAGCTTAATTTCAGTTTTTTTGTTTAGTTTGGTGTTATATTTCTCAAGACTCAGGCTTCTGTACCACTTAGGGAACACCATTTCCTCAGTGGGTTTCAGCTCAAAAACCTTTTGTAATGTTTAGAGAATAAAAGCTGTCTGGGTAGAATTTGGAAAGATCCTGGTTCAGGCTAAAAAGCAACAGCACTTGGTCCTTTGTACAACAGCTAGCGTTTCCATATTTGCTGCCTGGTAATAGGGGGTGACGCTACACATGGAGCGACAACCTCCAAACCTGAGTTTTAATTCAAGGTTTCTGCAGCATATGGTGAAATGGATTTGGATGTGGAACTGAAACAATTACAAAACATAAATCTGTCCTTGTTGTACAAACTGCTGTTACATACTCTGCAAGAACAGAGGAGTTTGTTTTTTGGAGGTGGCAGGAAGAGGACCGCAGTTTGTTTTGGCCCGGTTGTTTCATACTTTACGAGAACTTGATCTGTTGTGCGGGGCAGCGTCCATGTCTTTATATGCTGTACCTGATATGAAATCAACCAACTGTTCCTTAAACCGTTCAATCTTGTTAAATATTTTGCATCAGCAGAAAAACAGAAATGACAAATTTTCTATTTTCAGGCCCTCCGCATTAACCTCGCCCACTTCAAATTTTTAACCAATCAAACAATAGCTGTCTTTCACATGAGAAAAAACCAGACCCATCTGTAATTTAGTAGAAGAGACGAAAACCCTTCAGAACTCAATCGATGGGTCCCAAATCAGGTCTTGGCCACTATGATTGGACCTAAAGTTTGAAGACCACTTTAAACTTATGGGTTCCGTCTAAGCATTGATTTATTTGGTGTTCATCTAATATGTTAAGCCCAAACAAGGTTTTTGATCTCCAGGCTTTTTCAGTGTAGGAGACGTGGTGGGTAGGATGCAAGGAGAAAAACAACGTCCTCCACTTTGAACAAGGCAAAATAAAGCGTCTATAAACTACAGATTTTGTAACCGAGAGCCTCAGAAATCCTATTTAAAACACAGCCATAAAACTTCAAAAACCTGCAGATACGATGTAAGCAGTTCCCTTTCTTGGTCGCGGTGTCGAGATACAGCCTCTTTATCCATAACCCTACCCCCCTGCTAACGTGGCTAAGTGCTAACAGAAACCAACAGTGGGTTTAGAGGTGTGCAGGAGTTAGGGGGGTGTCAGTTAATGGGCTTTCAGAGCAGCTAATATGGAAAGAAACAACTGTTTAAAATTGCTGAGAGGGAGAGAAAGGGGGACATGAAACAAGAAGAAGAAAGGAGAGGAAGAGTGACCTGTGGCCCCCCGATGTCATACTGGAAAGTGCCAGAGGGGGGCCATTTTAAAACCTCTCCATTAAGAGGTTTAAGAGTTTGGAAGGTGCCAGCGTGGCAGCCAGGTAGCTGCTGATCTTTCAGCTTGATATGTGTTGTTTTAAACCAGGTAGCTCTGAGCAATGTTTAGGGTATAACCACTTCAAAACTGTTTTGTTCCAAATATAAACCCCTTTTCCTAGGACTCTAAGATTGATTATTTTTTTTAAATCAGAATTTCCACTAACCAAACTTTTAGGGGTGTGTATGTGTGCTATGAGGACTATGAGTAGCATGAAGGGTGAGTATGGTCAAAGAATATGACTTTCTTTACTGTGGATAGCAAGCCTGCAGGACAGCTACAGTTGACACCTGAGTCAGCAGTTTATCATCTAAAAATACACATTTATAATTCTAACCCATAATATGAATGTCGTCACAATCCATGGTCAGCAGCTCTGATTCACCATGTTAAATCATCAGCTGCGTTTCCATTAAAGTCTTTTGCAAAATAAAAGTGATAAATTTAAAACTACGACAAAGTGCGATTTGCAGGTGTTTCCGTTGAACGGTGTTTAGTAAATCAGCCGTCATCTCGTAAAATCTTGTGTCCGCACTTTGAGGTGGAAGGAGGTTTCTAATTCTTCGTAAAACTCGTTTGCTTGTTTTGCTGTTGTTTGCTATCAAGGATTGCAGTTATATTTTATTCTTTAATTATTCGTAAAAAGATTTCCGTCTCATTCTGCGCCATCTTTACTTGAAATGAACTGGCCACGTGACCCCCCTACGTCACGTCCAGGGATGTGAAAATGTGAAAAAGTGTTTCTTCACTTTTGCAAAATATTTCTATATCGACACGTCTGAAAAACCATCTCGCGTAAAAACGTTTTTGTGATATTTGAGAGGTTTTTCAAAATATAGGTGTTTCCATTACCGTTTTTTTATTGTGATTTTTAGGTTTTGTGCAGTTCTAGGGATAATGAAATCACACCTGCTGACACCAAAATTAGGGCAGTTCTGGAGGAAAAAGGGGGTCCAAACCGGTACTAGCAAGGTTGATCTAATATAATTTCAAAGGATCTCTGTAGACACTATGTGTGGATTTTCTGTTCCTGTGTTTTCTTTTTGGAAATAAACCTTTTACCTTCATCGTTCTGCCTCCTGCCTGATCTGCCTGCATTTTGGGTCCTCACCTCCACCACCCTTGACCATTACAGCATGGCTGCATGGTGGTGTGGTGGTTAGCACCGCAGCCTTATAGCAAGAAGGGTTGCTGGTTCGAGCCTCGGCATGGTCTCCCTGTGTGTGTGTGTGTGTGTGTGTGTGTGTGTGTGTGTGTGTGTGTGAAAGGTTGTTTGTCTGCGGTGGACTGGTGTCCAGGGATAGTCTCACCTGCCAAAATGCTGGTATAGGCTCCAGCTTACCTGTAACAACGTGGTACAGAGAATGAATGAATGTTACAGCATCATTTTTAATGGAAGGCATTAAGTTTTCCTAACCAAGTAATTTGTGAAACAATGAAAGTGCAGTGTTACTTGGATGGGTAGTGCCATTCCCTAACCCCGTCAACCTTCAAATCCAGATGAATGCCTATGAAAAAGGATTTTAAAGGTCATTTCCAAAATGCAGTGTCAGAGTTACTATATAGAATTACTTTTGTGTGCTGAAGCATGAAAAAACAGCTAACATGAAGTTAGAGAACAGGAATTAAGTACGGTAGTTGATATTTACTCAGAGGCTTTTCTTTCTAACTCTGAAGGGCTCTTGTTTTACATTTTTTGATATTCTAAAGCAGAAAACTGTTTAATGAGTGGAACACACACAAACACTTCAGTCAGAGCTCTGGATCCTAAGGCTGCAGTAAACTCACCAGGTAGCGCACCATGCGCTCTGCTCACACTCCTTGATCTTTTGATGCTTAAAAAGTTGTTGCCGCCAGCAACAAGCACCAGGCACAGTAATGGTTTGTCTGGTGTTGCTTGCATAGTACACCAGTTAAACCAGTTTCAGGTCATTTTAATGGCTGTTTACTACGAACATCAACAGAATGTCTGCAGTAGCAGTAAAACAAGGCAGAATGCCTTAAACATATGGAAATTATACAAATTATGAGATTTTACCTTCAACGCACTTGTTAGATTTTCCAGAATATATATATAACCATTAAATACATGTAGGGACTGCCAGCCCTGTCCTAGATCTCTCAAGGCATAAACTTTGGGAGAAATGGTGTCCATCATTATTTGTAATTATGATACTTTATTAATCCACACCTCCTTTGTATGTACTTGTGTTATTTTAAATATCTTATAGCTCCTATATGGTCATTTATAGTTTTATTTGCATAATTCTCCTTATTCTTTATTTGTTATTATGCTTTTTTCTCTTTTTAATTTATGGTAAAGCACTTTGGTCGGCTGTTTGTTGTTTTAAAGTGCTTTAGAAATAAAATGGTATGGTACAGTCATTTAAAATCAAGGTCCAGTTGCAGAAAGCGGGTTCAGTGAAAACTGAGTTATTTGACTCCAGGTTAAGGGAAACTGGGTTTTTGGTTTCACAAAGCAAGTTCAGTGTAACTCTGAGTCAGTTACTGTGGCAACAAACGCCATGAAGCTAACCTGCTCGCTGGCAGGTTTTCTTCAACTAACCCTGAGTTTCTCCTCTTTGGCTGCAGCCTTGAGACTGAAGAAGTGTCAGACATGCCGTGTCCTTTTCTTTAAGCCCTAGTTGACATGAAAGCACAATCACTCTGCAGATATCTACATCGGGAAAGGGTGGTCAGACCCAGCTTGGATGTTTTACCGTTCCTTCATGATGATTTGTTACCCTTTTTTTGCACAATCGATCATGTATCTGAACAATATCCTCAGCCCTCTGGTCATTTGACACATCGTGGACATGCTCTCAGTTCAGAGCAGGTTCTTTCTGTTGCACTTCGTTTTTGTGCCAACGGGAGTTTTCTTTATAACGTTGGTGACACTGAGCATATTTCAAACAGTCTGTCGGGCTGTGAGAAGTGTCACTCTTGCACTGAAATGTTTGCTCTACACTTTTGTGGTGTTTCCAAGTCAGAGACCCACAAGATACATCAAAGAAGAATTCCACAGAATTGCAGGTATTTGTCTAAGCAATAATGAACTTACTTTTAAGTGTGGAACACATCAGTTAATTTGATATATTTTAGGGTGTCCGGGTGTGATTGGCTGCATAGATGGGACTTAAATTCCTATCACAGCTCCTTCAGTAGATGAAGGAGATTATGTGAATCGGAAGTCTTTCCACAGCATTCATGTGCAGGTAAATGGTCGCCTTTAGAATCCCAGATACTTCACATTACTGCAGCTAATTACTGTTCAGTACTGAAGATCATATGTGATGCAGCCCACATCATCAGTAATGTGGAAGCAAAGTGACCTGGGTCTGTGCACGACTCTCCAGTCTTTCCTGTATGTACACTGAGCACTAGAGTTGCCCGTGGTGAGTTATATACAATAAAATCAATTTTTTGTTTGACCTATCACAACAAAAAAATGTAATATTGTATCCTGTATTATAGGAGAGTTTGATGGTTACTTGTTGGGGGGCAGAGGGTACCCCGGCCAGCCGTATTTGCTGGCCCCTTACCCTGATCCTGAGCCTGGCCCGCAGCATCGTTACAACCTGGCTCACTGCAGGACTCGAGCCAGGGTCGAGATGGCTATTGGGATGTTTAAGGCCCGCTTCCAGTGCCTTCGCAGGCTCAGTCGCCCCATATAGGGCATGTGACATTACTGTGGCATGTGTCATGATCCACAACATTGCCACAATGAGAGGAGAGCAATGTCCAGCTCAGCCACTGAATGCACCTGACAATGAAGATTCTGACACCCCGGTGATGCACAGGATGGAAGAGCAGTCAGAGACACAATATGCCACCATCATTTTGCGTGACCCCTTGCCTCCCCAGTGTCACATGAAGACTTAAAGTCTGTTGGGTTTTATATTAAAAATGCACACACATGGGTGACGCATCAAACCTGAATAAATGAGTAATGAAACACAACAAATGCAGATATTTCCAACAAGTCGACTGCATGGTAAAATTATGTTATTTATTTATTTATTTTTTCTCCGAAATATATGGTCATATTCTGCATATGCATTCATTATTATTTCTAATTCCACTGAAGAAAAATGGGAGGGCTTTTTGTCTGCCCATGCACGCGTTGTACTCGGGTAAGTTAACTCAGACAAAATTGTTGAAAAGAAATGTTCCTTTGCTGCTTCTATGGGAACTGAGAGGGAAAGCAGCAGCCAGGTGCTGCTAATCAAAGGCACTAATCATCAGCAAATGCGAGTACCGCCTCAGAGTGTAACTTTTGTTGGTTTGCTGCTCTGCACCTTTTAGGTGTGTATTACCACAATGCCAAGGAGCAAAGATCAGCAGTGATCTTAGAGAGCAATTTTTGCAGCCATCTGCAAAGGGCTATAAGAAACTGTTCTAAACTATTTAATACTTGTAGTATGATGGACTCTAAAATGAACAAATTTAAGACAGAGTCCTCTCAGGAGTGGATGTCCCAGCAGGCACTCTAACATAAGACTGCATTGCTCTGAAAAAGACTCCAGAGCTATATCTCTCTTAAAGATGCACTACATATCCTTTTGACCACGATCTCCGTGTCCCTGACTCGTTTGATGGCATTGTGACATTATGAATGTTTGTGGGATCAGACCCACTTTAAACTACATGGTTTTACTGGGTCTCTTTATCAGCTGTTGCTGATCAAGGAAAGTAAGTAATATTCATTCAACCTGCAGTTATTGAAACTAAAAATATTGAGTTATTGTATCCATTTTAAAAAGTTTAAAATGAATATTTTCTCACAGTTATTTCAAGCCCCCTTAAAAAAATTAAGATTTTTATGATGCAATATTGCATCATCACCGATTGTGGACCTGTTGAGCCACTGTCCTGCAGATTTCACATGTTTACCTGCTGCATTACACTTGAGATAAATTATTAATGGGTCATTACAGTCATAGGTGTGTTGCTGCAGAGAAATGTCTCAAACCTGCAGGACAGTTAGTGATCCTGCAGGATTTTGCCCCTCCGCTCAGGAAAAAAATGTTAAGAACTACAGTATTAGTAAGCTATCTTAAATTTATGTGTGGATCCAGATGGAACTTGTTTCACATTAAAAACCTTTGGATAAGTTTTGTTAAGAGCATAAATAAATTATATAAAGAGCATATATCAGTAAATTTCCATGTGTATCTGTTTTTTAAACTCTGTAAAGAAATCATCCAGAGGAGAGGGACAGAGCTTTAAGCTACAGATCAGTGTTGTTGCTAAATGCTGGTAGATAAAAGTTGAATATAAATTTTAAATTCCTTGGATATTATGATGCGTCTTCTAAGCCAACTAGGGCTGCCACAAGCGGTTGTTTTGATAATCGACTTGTCACCATTAACTTGGCGATCAGGCGACTAATCGGCTCATTTGTAAATTGTTGCTTAAAGCACCTGCATGCAGCTGCTCGTATGTAACTAACATTAGCTTCCAGCTTGAAGTGTTATCTCTAAGTGTTAGAGATCGACCGACCCCGACTGCCACCACTGCTCATGGGAGTCAAGGACAGAAAGGCAGACAAGGCAGTGGAAGGTACAGCAGGTGTTTTGAGGGAAAAACAAAGCTTCAAAAAATAAGCACTGATGTTGATTATTAAATTAGCCGACTATTTTGTTGGTCAAAGTAATCATGACTAATGACTATTCTTGGCGTCCTCTAAAGCAGACCAAACAGCAAGCGATGCATGGCAGGTTACTCTAAAAGTGATTTGTGACTTGACTTGGACTTGTCTCTGTGAAAAAATCTCTGCTCCTACTACAGGAAGGATACAAAATGGATGATCATCGTCACTGATAAAATCTGCTAAAAGTTCAGTAGTGTGTCTTTTTATAACGCAGAAGAAGTTTCTTAAGTCTCTCCTTTCTAAAAGAACATAACAGCACAGTTTAGGTTTGTAAGGCTACATCTCAACAAACCACAAGGTTTCTGGAACAATGTCTTTGGACAGATCAGACCGATGTGCATGTCATCATGGACGTTTAGAGAAAAACAAACACCATATCATCACAAACACCTCATACCAGATGTCAACCATGGTGGTGGAGGGAAGATTACTTGGTCCTGTACACCTTGCAGTCATTGAGTGGACCATGAGCTCCTAAACTACTAAAGTCACATGTAAAGCCATCTGTGTGAAAGCTAAAGCTTGGCTGAAATTGGGTCATGCAATAAGATAATGATCCCAAACTTACGACAAAATGGCTGAATTAAAAAAAAAAAAGTTGTAATGGTCCAGTGAGAGTCAATAACTCAACCTGATTGAAATACTGTGGTGGGACATCAAAAGCGCTGAAACAAATGCTGCAAACCTCAGTCAGTGTTTTCATTCATTTCTTTCACTGCTTCTGCATTTTTATCTTATTATTTATCAAATGTATTTGCCTCTTCTTAATGCCATGTAAGAACCGGGTTATATTTTATTGTCCTGATTTGTAAAACTTGTTTTTCTCTCATCCAGAGGCTGAAAAATATAACTACAAAATGCAGCCAGGAATTAGAAGACGACAACCCACAGCTGTTTTGAACTGAGTTATAGTGTTTTAGTGGAGTTTTCCTTTAATAGAAGAGCACCAGTGGAAGCAATGTTAATAGCAGCTGCTTAAACACACACGTTGTGTCTTCTCTTCTCAGTATGCCACTTAATGAAAAGCTTGGAGGCATTTTAAAGCCTCATCACACCTGCTGCCAAGCTCAAAGTATTTTAAGAGTCAAGCAGGACGAACAAGGCCATGGGCTGATGGACACTTTGAGTTTTATTTCTCACTGCAAAGTAAAAAGCAGATACTCTGAGTCATTCCAGAAGAAAACTCTGTAGACTTGTTTTTGTTTTGTTTTTTTTACAGTTTTTTTTATTTATTTATTTATTTTTACCACTATTGTCAAACAGTAAACACATCAATACAATGTATAAGAACGAAACATGACCAGCAGTTAGTTTTTAGCCTTTGTAATCCACACACGCATCATTGTCCATGCTCTTTCAGCCTGAGGGCTGTTTGCCCTCCTTTAACACACACACACACACACACACACACGGACACACTAAGAAAGTCTCTAATTTTAAATATATTTATAGTAGTTTGAGTGGCCTGGATGCCACGTGGATGGAAGAAAAAGTAGAGGCCTGATTACACACTACTATTCCCAGCACACCCCTTTCTCTTTCTGTAGGCAGCAAACCAAGAAGTTACTGCTGAATTTTCATGTTGTAATCTTAAGTAGCATAATTTCTGATTATACTGAGGTAAATTAAAATAAAGCTGCATGAGAGACCGAGCAGAACCACACAGGCTGTGTGTAGCCTTAAACACAATAAATAACAGCACCCCTTGAAGAACCGCCCATTCAGCAGGAGGGAGACGCTCCTCGTACGAGGGTTGCCACATTGGCGCAGGTCTGTGTTCTTTCAGGCAGTCTGTAAAGTAAAAGTAAAAATAAATAAATAAATAATAAAATGGAAAAGTCACTTATTTCTCCCAATTACATTTCCAGTTAGCTCTGCTACTTCTATGCTGGGTTTTCTATTTTTTTTTAGTGCCCCCCTTTAAAATAAAATGATAAGGGGAAAGGTGTGAAAACTTTCCCCTAGGGAAATGAGATACCCCTACTGTATCAATTCAAATCTTATTTAAAAATTAAGAATTACTTTTCATACATAAGTAACACAAAGTGCTTTACGTAATAAAATGCAATTTATGTTTAAACAGTGTTTGCAAATAGAAAAGAATATAAAATGGCAATTAAAAATCCACTCCTACTCTTTCTCACACCCTCATCTCTTTACTTAATAAGAATATAATCTGGCTTGACAGATATTGCTGGAGGAAACAATATCTTGGGGATCTCTTCACACCAGGAGCCAGTGTGATGGTTTGGGCTGCAGTGCAGGGTTCCTAGTCATCCAGACCACAGCCATCCCCATGGTAACAATCCTGCAGACCAAGCAGCAATAGTCCCAGCGTGGAGGATTCCCATGAAGAATGTACTGAAGTTAAAAATGTGTCTCTTTTTAAAAGCATCAATAGTCTCTGCAGCCCTGAGGTTTCCAAGACCAAGACCATTAAGACATTTATATAGCACCTTAAAATCAATCCTGAAATGCACGGGGAGCCAATGCAGCGATTTTAAAACTGGTGTAATGTGTTCACGCCCTCTGGTCCTCATCTGAACTTGTGCCGCTGAGTTCTAAAATAGTTGTAATTTTGAAACACACTTTTTGGGTAGACCAAAGAACAGGGCATTACAGTAATCTATTCTACTAAGTATAAAAGCATGCATCAGCGCCTCAGTGCTGGCAAGAGAGAGAAATGAGCAGACTCTGGCAATATTTTTAAGATGATAAAATCCTGTCTTTGTGATGTTTTTACTGTGTGGAATAAAATCCAGCTCAGAGTTGTAACGGATACCCACATTTCTCACACACCGAGAAGGATTAAAATGTTGTAATTTTAGTAAAATTTCTCTCTTGTCTTCAGGCTGTAGGATATTCTCTGTTATCCATGTCTTAATCTCTAAAATACACTTTAAAAGGACATTAACTGGCTCTATATCATCAGAAAACTGTGATGTAAAGCTGTGTGTCATCAGCATAACTGTGAAAATCATTGCCATGTCTTCTGATGATATCCCTAAGAGGCAATATGTACAGAGTAAAAAGGATAGGGCCTAAAATCGCACTTTAGGGGGACCCCACATTTTATTTAATGAAATTTTAAGGAGCATGAATCCATACTTACAAAAAATTAGTAAAACCATTTAAGAACAGTACCCAAGAGGCCCACAGGACTTCTCAGTCAGTGTAATAAAATTTGGTGATCTACTGTATCACCAAAGATCCAGTAGAACCAGGACTGAAAGTTTCTGTGAGTTAGGTTTACCATTATACGTGATCAGAAGTCGTTGCTAGTTGCTAGTTGCTAGTCAGGCAAAGCAACAAGTATCTATGACAACCAACTATCTTTTCAATTTCCTGGGCTGCAGGCATATTTTTGTATTTGTCTTCAACAGGATGAAAAATCGAACAGAGATGTTATAACAGACACTCGGAGGGCTATGCTGACGAATGTTAGCAACATGAGCAAACTAGCTATTGTTAACGTTAATGAGCATTACTGATTAGCGTTTTTGATAACGGCCCCATGATGAACGGGGCTGTAAATAAATGGCCACAATGGATCACAATATTAAAGAAATGTTTACATCCTTATTGATGCTAAATATACATAGTTAACAATCAAAACAAAAAGGCAAGAAGAACTAAAGGTAAATGAACACAGTTCTGAAAGCAAAAGCTGCCAACCAAGGAATTTCAAGATTAACCAAAACAAAACTAAAGCCTTAAAGAGGCAGCATGGGTCAGTGGGTAATGTGGTCGTCCTGTTCCAGCCTGGAGACCTCATGTTGAGGTGTCCCTGAGCAAGACACCGAACTCCCTAATTGCTCCTGATGGGTTGTGGCTGAGTGTGCGAATGTGTGTGTGAATGGGTGAATGTAACGTATATGTAAAGCGCTTTGGATAAAAGAGCTATATAAGTACAGACCAAGTACCAAGTTAAAGCCAATGTTACACAACAAGAAAAAGGAACCCAAATCAAGCTTGATCAAAAGCAGTCACCTAAAGCAGGTCAGTCTAGTAACAATTCAGCAAAAACACTCTGCAACACCAAGTCCCAAGACTGCGAAAGGCTAGCTGTGCTAGATGATCACAGTAGAGATGTGACGTTCATGAACAAATCGATTCTTTTTAAAGGCTCTTTCAAATGAACGATGGAAACCGAGTCACAGCTGTGAGCCGTTTATTTGTGAGCCATTATTTGTATATACAAATTTTCACGCTGCCTTCATCACATTTGTGACATCATAGAAGTCTGATGTCTAACACGCTCCATTCATGTGAAGCATCTATGGGCAGAGAGCATTGTTCGGAAACAAATACTGTGAGTTCTATCCAAAACATTTACCAGAATTTGCATTGACTGTTCAGGTTTAACCATTTTTAATCTATATTTTTCCTATAATTTTTTTTTTAATCTTGTATAGTAGATTTTATACAGGTACCGTATTTTCCGCACTATAAGGCGCACCTAAAAACCTTAAATTTTCTCTAAAGTCCACAATGCGCCTTTTAACCCGGAGCGCCTTGTATATGGATCAATATTGAGCTACAACAGGTGTCGCAACTGCGGTAAGCAGCCGCCGACTCCATTTTCCCCCGTAGAAGACGTAGTGCGCGGTGCATGTTCATATGTGAAACGGCGTCTCATTTCCATTTGTGTGTTTGTGTAAAGACTCTGAAATGGCTCCTACCAAGAGACACT
>JBAFTB010000023.1:3163184-3181987 GCA_037177355.1 Melanotaenia trifasciata
CGGGATCCCTCCGGATGAGCTGGTGAATGTGGCCGGGGAGAGGGAAGTCTGGGTTTCCCTGCTTAGGCAGCTGCCCCAGCAACCCGACTCTGGATAAGCGTTTGTTCTTTTTAATTTTATTGATGATGTGTCAGAAATAAAGATAAACAGTTTCAACAAATAAAAAAATAAAATTCTATTATTTATGGTGATTGGTTACAAAATTCTCCCATAAATCACAACCAAGTTCCATTGCATTACATAATTTTCATTATTTCTGTTCGGTGAAAATATATATATATATATAATTCATAATTCATCATCCTTCAGCTTTGTGGTGTGATCCAGGCGCTAGTGCCATATAAGGACAGGCATTTCTACGCCTCCTACCTTCAGAAAGAAAGAAAAGAAACAACATTGTCAAACAGTCAAATCTTTTAGAGCACATCTTGTACAAGTTATCCAAGTTGTTTTAAAGATGACTGGAAAGCTGATAATTATAGAGTTTGATTATAATCAGAAAAGACAATCAGCAGGGCAGCTGTGTGAAATGAAAACCAACGTGGAAGAGAAGGAAAATATAAACTACATGAAGTCATATGCGGAAGACATTAAGCAGAGTTGGAAAGATGGAGAAAGAGAGGGGGCACACAAAGTGAATATGCAGACTGCAACATGAGACAAAGGGGAAAAAGGAGTGACTCACACACAAAACTAAAGTATGTGTCTATTTGATGGCAGCATATAAAATACTTGTGAAAATGCTAAAAGTGAAACATTTTCTAGGCATCTAAAAGTTTTTTGTATATAAGCAAATTAAGAAAGTAATAAAAAAGGAGAGGAATTAAAAGGACCACAACTGATTCCAGAAAGAAAATCCAGCTGAAAGAAAGTTTTTGGTGTGGTCTGTAGCTCACGTTAGGGAGTGGTGAGAGAAACCGGAGCGGAGAGGATTCGTTAGACAGTTTAACTCTTCATGTCCCGTCTGAACCGACCACATGCAGGAAAGGTTTAGTTCTGATGGCAGAAGTAGTTTGTGTGTCCATGTGTGAAGCAGGAGGAGTTAAACTGATATTTTAAAGTTTGTATTAGATGTCCCTTTAGCATTCAGAAGCAAAACTTGTTTTTGAGAGGCCATGTGCTCAAAGAAATAGGTGCTCTGTTGTGTTTTAACTTTTAGAATACAGAAGAATTATTTAAGCCACAGTATTTTCTGTTTTCATAGATTTATGAATAATATTTGATAAAATGGTTCTTCACATTCTCTCTTTTTAACATTTACTTGTGAAATTTGATGAAAATATCCATGAGATTATAATGATGTTATAAACACTATTAGATATTTGTCTTACACTTTTCTTAGTGAGAGAAAATAAAAAGGCAATTTAATATGTTTTTTACCATAAATCATTAACAATAATTACAGCCCAGTTTCTCCTCAGAACATGTAATAACTGTGTTGGTTAACTTTAAAAGATAGCGGTGTGATAGCAAAGGAAAAAAGGGAAACTTTTCCTCCTCCATAGGATGGCCGGACTTTCCCTTAGAGATAAGACGAGAAGCTTCATAATCTGTGAGGGACTCAGGAATGTGGTCAGGATGCCTCCTAGACGCCTTCCTGGTGAAGGGTTCCAGGCAGGTCCCACCAGGAGGAGATCCTGGGGAGGACCCAGGACACGTTGGAGGGACAACTGCTCTTAACTTGTGGCGGTTGCACACAACCTGACCCTGAAAACGTGGTAGAAGATGGACGGATGAATGAATGAATGAATGAATGAATGAATGAATGAATGAATGAATGGATGGATGGACAGATGGATGGATAGATAAAAATACAGTCGAATGACATTCCAATGTCCCTGTCGTCATTATCTAAATTAAACAACAACAGACTGAAAAAAAAAAAACCCTTCCTCCTCCACCCCCCATATTTTACTTTTCTTAAACAAAAAGCTCAACATATTTACGAGATGATACTGAAACATCTTTTACGGTATGAACCAAAGCGCATCAATTTAGTGATAGTAAAAGTGTAATAAAAGTCTTCAGTATGATCTTTACAACAGAACATAAAAAATAAATAAAAATAGGAAATGAAAAAATGGGTTTTAGGCCATATTCCCATAGAAAAGCCAACTCTCACAGCTACCAAGTGGCTCTCCATTTACAATCATTCAGAACTTCTATTTTAGCCTAAATTAGCGGTTATGAATGATTTGTGTGTTGGTAAGAAATCTTTCATGCGGTATTTGCCTTTTTCTAATTTTTCTACAAAAAACGAATTGTGTCAGTCTCCAAAATCTTATTTCTTCACTTTTTCCACAATCTGCTTGCATGTAACTCCAGCCTGTAACACAACACTTGCTGTTTCACAGTTTCTAACCACGGGGTCAGTGTTGAGGAGTATAGCTGACATGTGATCAGGGAAAGGAACAAATCAGAGAAGAAGAAGAGTAACAGGAAGAGGAAATAGACGATGACGAGCATAACAACTGTAGAGATGGCGAGAACTTTTGAAGAAAAAGTGTGTGTGTTTCAGGCATGTTGGGCCCGATATAGTGGTGCATTTCCTCCACCAACCAGTGTCCAAAACTGACGTCAGAGCAGCACTGGATGAACTGATTTCAGAACCATAGCAATGTGAAAGATGCATGGAAGTATAAAGACTGGCAACATATGACATCTCTAGAATGAATGTACCTATTACGTACATAAGGGAGCGTAAATAGGCCTTTAGATCTGACTCTTATTTTTGTTTAGTACAGTTCCATATGCACATTTCAACATTGAAACTAATTTCTTTATCAAGTTTATTATTGACAGGCTACAAAGTCTGATTAGGAAATTAATTTAGAAAAATGTAAGATTGACGCAGACATATGTGCTAGTAATGGTGCAATACTTTACTAAAATGCTCTCACTTACTGGTCACAAGCTACTTTAATTACATGACTTTACGATGTTACAATGAAACACTGAATGACCGTCATTGTCATGAACAGCGTTTGTATTCTTCACATGCACTGACAACCTCTAGAGGTCATGTTCTTTTAACGTATATGCTCCTACATGCACACACCCCACTTTGTCTTGTTTTTGGGTGCAGTGGTAATTATTGATTATAGACCAAATCAGTTCACATCTGTTTGAATGACGACTTGTGCATTGAATTGCACATGCACTTCTTCCTAAGTGGTCAAACCCACGTACACATGCACTTACACAGACTCAGCAGGCAGTGGACAAAAGCAGTGTAAAACCCTGACCTCAGTGGAGAAGAATGCAAACTCTCTCTCTCTTTCTCTCTCTCTGTTTTCTCCTCCCCTCATGTGTCAGACACACACATACTGGTTAGATTAAACTACCATGGAGAGAAACAGAGAGACAGACCAAGAGGGAGAGAAAATATTCTCTTTCCCACATTTGACCCAGACTCCCTCTCTGTTTTTCCTCTCATCTCTTATATTAAGAGTACTTTCCTTTTCTTTTGTAGTTCAGCTTAAAGAGTTGACTAAGTAGGAGCAAAATATTTATTTAGTTTATCTTTAAGACTATAAGCAGAAATTTGCTAAAATACCATAACCATTGCTGAATTAATCCTTTAGGAGCTGGAATTTTTAAGTTTCTAAGGCGTACTGTAAATGAGAAAAAAATGTTGTACATGAACCAGAGTTTATGATAGCAGTAAAATTGCTCATCTAATTTCATAATGTAGCATCACAGACTGGCAGCTGTATTAGATTCAATAACTTTCTCTGTTTATATTTTCTACATACTTTTACTATATATATATATATATATATATATATATATTAGTGCTGGACAACTATTAAGATTTTTAATCGCAATCAGTTAATCGCATGACATGTTGCGATTAATCGCGATTAATTGCATTGTTATGCGCAAAATGTCTCTTTAAGGAACATGCAGTAAATTTTGGTTTACAAACACTACATCGGGTCTCCAACCTGCGACTCTGGAGCTGCTAGTGTCTCTCTGGACCTTCCACAATGCCTGTAAATACGTGGCTAAAATATTTTTTAAATCTATCTTTCTTGGAAACCAGAGACTTTTTTTTTTTAAGTTCACATCATTTCTCACAAATATCTACATCCCTTAGAAGAACATCTGTCTATCCTCTTTTTATAAAGGTTTTATGATTTTCTTTATTTTTAAACCTAAGAACTCATATAAAAGTGTGGTTCTTCAAAAATAAATATCCTATGGTGGTTCTTCATTAAAAATATATATTAAATTGACAAATGACTTCTCTACTGAAAGCTCACATCTCACAGATTCTCACAGATTCCACAGCTGGAAGTTTCGTCTCGTTATAACCAAGATTCACCGAACCAAAGGCAGAAGAAGGCCCGATTTATGCTTTACGTTTGTAAAAGTCAGAAAGCAGGGCTTACCTTTGCTGTCTTGCCTAAATTAAAACAGCAATTATTAAATAAATAAATAAATAAATAAATAGTTGCTCATTGTCTTTTGGGAGCAGTTTCTCGTCCAAAAATCATGATGTTCTGCCATCTGCATGGGTTTTGACAGACAAAGAGAAACTTCAGTTCTTTTTCTTCTTTCTTAAGTTCCAGACAGAAAACATGTCTTCATTTTAATAAACCCGCTCTCTCCTGATTACATCACACACACCGCTGCAGCAGGAGACAGGGACGCCATGTTTCTCTCATCAAAGCCAGTGAGCAAAAATAAAAACAAAACAAAACAAAAACACAAAAACAAAACAAAAAAACAAAAAAAAAAACTTAACGTGCGATTAAAAAAAATTAAAGGCATTAATTAATCATTGCGTTAACGTGTTAATGTGCCCAGCCCTAATATATATATATATTTGCACCAATGAATGGTTGTGGAGCAGCTGGATCCAGCTGGATTTAGCAAGTGAGAGTCAGAGCATACCCTGGATCACCAGTCCATTGCAGGGCCAACACAGAGACACAAACAACCATTTACGCTAGGGAGAATTTATAGTCACCAATTAACCTAACATGCATGTCTTTGAAGGGTAGGTGTAAGCCAGAGTACTCAGAGAGAGAGAGACACCACGCATACATGGGGAGAACACAGATAGGCAACTGTTCGAACCTCCGCCCTGCCTAGGCTCGAACCAGCGACCTTTTTGCTGTGAGGCTACGTTGCCCACTCTCCCATCCCCCTGGGTAGGTTGGGTGGCTGTTCATCTCTCAAACTTGGGTTCTCTACCAGAGTCCTGGGAGCTTGAGGGTCCTACGCAGTATCTTAGCTGTTCCTAGGACTGCTCTCTTCTGGATGGAAATGTGTGATGTTTCTCTGGGTATCTGTTGGAGCCACTTCTCCACCATGGAGGACACAGCCCCTAGTGATCCGATTACCAATGGGTGCTACTGTTGCCTTCACCTTCCAGGCTTTCTCCAGTTCTTCCTTAATCATTTCTCCAGTTTCTTGTGTTACTTTTTTCCTAATATTTCCATCATTGTCACCACTATTTTGTTGGTTTGTATCTGGAAATCCCACAGAATCTTAGCCCTCTCATTCTCCACCACCTTAGAAGGTGTTTCCCATTGTGACCTAGGGGTCTCCAGTCCATATTCTGCACAGATGTTTCTGCACACTATGCCAGCTACTTGGTCTATGTATTCTTTGTCTGCCAGTATGTTGTGCCCTGCTGTGGGATGCTAGATTGTTTCAGGGGCCTCTTTGAACACCCTGCACCTTCCTGGTCCTTCCTGGTGTGGTAGATCTGGGCCTTTTTTGCCCTGGTGTTTAAGGCTTGCTCCTGTACTGCCACGATTATGGCACTCCCATTTTGTCCTTCAATCCAGCCCTCTCCAGCCACTGGTAGGACTTGTTCATATCCGCCACATCTGTCGGTGGTAGGTCCCTTGCAGGAAATTTTCCTCCCATGATGGTTCCTCCATTTAATTTTTCTCCTTTGCCTGAGACCCTCACTCAATTCTTCATCCCTAGGGGCCATCTTCCAGATCCAAAGCGCTTTACATGTACGTCATATCTACCAATTCACACACATTCACACACTGACAGCGGAAGCTGCCATGCAAGGTGCTCAACCACGACCCATCAGGAGCAATTAGGGGTTCCATGTCTTGCTTAGGGACACCTCGACATGAGCTCTCCAGGCCGGGATCGAACAGGCAACCTTTAGGCTACAGGACGACCACTCTACCACTGAGTCATGCCGCCCCAGTGGCCCTCCCTCTGTGTTCTGTGTTTAGCCTCTGGACACTGGATCTGGGGTGGAACCCTCAATGCATGGTGAACAGCTTTTGTGTTTTAACATTAGCCAGCTTATTATCCCAGCAGGGTATCTGGTCACTGACAGGGCATAACTGTTAATGCCCTGATGACTGCCACTGCTAATGGAGACTTGTGCAGTTGGCTTGAAGTTGGTCTCAAGGGTGGTCTGCCACAGCCTCACTGAGTTTGCAATGACGGCTCTTAGAGTGCTGTTGATTTTGTACAGCTTCAGGCATTCCAGGATCCATGTATATGGCATTGAGTCATAGGCTTTCTGGTAATCAATCCAGGCAGTGCACAGGTTTGTCTTTCTGGTTTTGCAGTCTTGGGCAACAGTTCTGTCAATCAGCAGCTGGTGTTTGGCTCCTGTGGTACCTTTACCAATGCCTTTCTGTGCTTCTGTCATGTATTGATCCATTTGTCCGCTTATTTTAGCCACTATGATGTCCGACAAGAGCTTCCACGCTGTGGAGAGACAGGTTATCGACAGATAGTTGGATGGGACCTTCGGAGGATCTTTCAGTATCAGTATCTTTCAGTATGTCCATCCCTTGGTCAGCCATTCAGGGTGGGTCCATCCCTCAGCTGTTGATTTATTCACATGCTGCTAGGTGCTCATGGAGTGAAGTTAGCATCAATAACCAGTAGGCATGGATCATGTCCGGGCCAGTTCTTCATACCTGAGATTCTTTGAAGGATATCTGCCACTGGTAGCTGGGCCATTTTCAAGGAAGGAGCTGTGGTCCACCCTTAGTTCCTTTTACCACTGTACTTCACTGTTATGTGATGCCTCCTTTTCCCATATGTTTTTCCAGTATCGTTCAGTCTCCGGCCTTGGTGGGGTTGCGTATGTGGTATTATCCTGCTACTGAGAGTACACTTTAGCTAGGTTAGTGGAGAACAGCAGGTTTATTTTTCTTGCCTCTATTTCTCTTGTGTATCTCCGCAGTCATGAAGCCAATTCTTGGAGTCTTTGTTTGGCAGTTCCCAGAGCCTCAGGTATGGACATCTAGATGTACCTCCTGGGTACCCCTTTTTTGTGCTTGTAATCTTTTTGGAGTTCTGACAGTTAACGAACTTCCCTCCCAGTTGCTTTGATTTTAGCTTTCAACCTCCACCTTCATGGTGGTTACTTCTTGTTTTTCATAGTGATGTTATGTTGGCCAAGCATCTCCAGGATCACTGTTGCTGTACTGTATATCAACTTATTGGATTCAGTGAAGGTTCCAGTAGGGATTGTTGTTAT
The DNA here is from genome assembly GCA_037177355.1 of Melanotaenia trifasciata. Classification (NCBI taxonomy): domain Eukaryota; kingdom Metazoa; phylum Chordata; class Actinopteri; order Atheriniformes; family Melanotaeniidae; genus Melanotaenia; species Melanotaenia trifasciata. The sequence continues at coordinate 3,170,665 of JBAFTB010000023.1, forward strand.
TACTGCATTCACATCAGAAAACGTTCTGGTGGTACTTCAATCATTTTTGCTAGTCAGTGTCAGGGTTGACAGGCTCACATCTTAGCCATGATCTTATCCCTCAGGTCAGCTGATCGCTCATTCATCTCATTTGTTATTGGGGGATGGTACCCAAGCTCTAGGGGGGAGTTGATGTTAACTCCCCCTTCTGACCTATCATCCTGGCTCCACCTTGACATAGCATTAGCATGTTGTATCTCCTCAATCTCTAACTGTGATAGCAGTTGCTATTTGTGGATGTTGGAACACTTAGCTACAGCTTGTTTTGATTTAAATGTAGAATGTGGGTAGCGAAGTATCCATATATCCAACATTATCTTTTGTAACCCTGCTCAGGCTAAGCTATATTAGCTTAGCAAGTGACAGCTAGCTTCATGTTCATTTTGATGTGTCATGCTCTGGGATCAGGGAGTTCAGTAAAACTAAAAACAGTAAAACAGTAATTGGATAAGTGCAATTTTTTTTCTGAAAAACAAAAACAGCAAAATGGCGAATAAACACAAATAAAAACTGAGTTTCATCTTTTTCTTTAAAATCAGTTTTAGTGTCTGCTTCAGATCAGTTGTATTTTAAAGTACTACCATTTACCTGTTGGGTTTGTAATACAGCAAAATGCTGCAAAACTGAAAACTGGTTGCTTAAGAACCCCAACTTTAACATTATTAGCACCATTTTGATACCATCAGATACCAGAATAACTTCGGTTTATTGACTGAGAGACTTGTTTCTCTCCCACACACATAAATTTAATCATACAAGCTGTAAGCAAAGAAAGAAACTATAAAAGCAGTTACATTATTTTTCTTTCCTTTGTCTAAACTTGTTTGCACCATCTTCTATATAAAAACCTTCATTGGCACAAGCAGTGAATTCCCACAGAGTTTAAATAAACCAAAGAAAATGAACTAGCCTCCTCCTCTCCTGTCTTTTCTTTCTCTCTATGCGTGTGTCTCAGCCAACTTCTGGGTTTTTCTTCAGGTTTTGCGACGTCACCCTGCCACGTCGAAAATGGGCAGCCTGCCTCCTTCCCTTTTCTTTCCTCACACGCACACATATACACAAGATAGAGGTCAACAGAGGTAATGAAGGATGGTTCAAATAAAAGATGAAATATGAGAAAAGAAGAAAATATGGAAAAATGACTGAATTATCAGATATTAGAGGAATCAATCATATACATATGCATTATTATAACTCACACTAGTGAAAGTTTAATGTGTTTTACTATAAAGTGAAGCAGGCAAAGAAGTAAAAAAGTTAAAGCATAGAAAAATAAGTAGGCTTGAAGTTAAGTGAAGGAGGAAGAGTTTATCATAAATACTGTATGGACAGGACACAGCTCTTGGATAAAAGAGTGCAGGCATTCTTTGTAAAGACAACAGATTGGTTTAGAGCACTCTGCATCAGAGCTGCTGGCTGGGGCACCATGGCTCAGCAACATAGAGCGGTTGTCTTGTAGCCTGAGGGTTGCCGGTTCGATCTAACTCATGTCGAGGTGTCCTTAGGCAAGACACTGAACCCCTAATTGCTCCTGATGGGTCGTGGTTGAGCGCCTTGCATGGCAGCTTCCGTTATCAGTGTGTGAATGTGATGTATATATTCCCCAGGAAAGACCCAGGACACGATGGACATGATGGAGGGACTACATCTCTTGGCTGGCCTGCGAACACTTCGGGATCCCCCCCCCCCCAGAAGAGCCGGCCAGGCTGGGGAGAGGGAAGTCTGGGCTTCCCTTCTTAGGCAGCTGCAGCAAAACCAAGCCTACAAATCTAGAAACCATATACAAATCTATGTACAACATATACAAATTAACAGAGCAAGAGAGAATAAGTGATAAGAACAAGCTATAGAAGTATATAAATTTAAATAAGGATGTGCAAAATCAAATATAAGAAAAACAATGTGCAAACCAAAATATAATATAAAAAGAGAGAGAGAGAAGCAGCAGGTAAAGCCTGGTGTCTAAGCCGCTCGTCCCTTTCTTACTGAACAGAGTGATGGAATCAGGCAGGAAAGATTCCTGCTCGGCTGTCTGACCAGTGTGTGGTGGAGAGACTGGTTGGTGTTATCTATGATGGAAACCAGTTTGTTCAGCCACCTCCTCTCCATTATAGTTTCAGCCTTCTTTCTAAGTTTGTTCAGTCTGTTGGTGTTCTTGTACCGATGCTGCTTTCCAGCACACAGCAGCAAAGAAAAGCACACTGGAGACGACAGACTGATAAAAGATCTCCAACATTTTGCTGCAGACAGTGAAGGATCTGAACCGTCTCAGGAAGTAGTCTGCTCATCCCCTTCCACACAGCATCTGTGTTGGATTTCCCATCCAGTCTGTGGTCCATGGTCACTCCCAGATACTTATAGGTCTCAGCAATCCTCTTCCTCTCCTCCCTCTCCCATACATCCAACATCTGAGTCATCAGAGACTTTTATAAGGTGAGGAGGAAAGGAGACAGCATCTCCAACATCATCTATGGCAGAGTTGGCAAGAGAAGCACCATGACCACATTATGTTAAAATATTTAGACTCATGATGCTTAGATCATTCAGTGCTGATTGTTTACACTTTTAAAAGCTGCAGCATACATCATCACATCTTCACAACCCCATGCCTTCCATTACACCTCTGTCTTTTCACAAATCACAACAAAGCAAAGAGGCTTCAGTCCAGGCCTAAAGAGTGTTGTAAAGGGGAATTTTGATCATTAAAACAGAGCAAACAGAAGCAGATTTAGTTTGTGCTTGAACATCAAGCTGATGTAAAAGAGCCAGCTGAGTGGCATTGGCATCACTGGTGTGTTTTGGCAAATGTGTGTGAAAGGAAGAATGCTGGTTCTACCTTTCACACACATTGTTTTGATTTAGATGTACAACAAATGTACATGGAGTTCAACCCGTCATTTTGGCCACTCTTTTGTGTATTAAAAACCCAGAAAGTGTTTAGGATGCGGAGACATCTACTGGCTCAAATTGCAAATTGCAACCAACTGAAACTTGCTGACAGTGTGTAGTTGACATACTGGACAAACACAACAAGCATTGAGTGTCCCTTACAAGAGAAAATGGGTGGTGCTAAGCTGTTCCCTGTATTCAGTCAAAAGGACTCCTCCTCGGTCAGAGGCTGGTCTGCAGAGCTTCAGCTCATCGGCGCCCTGCAGCTCTGTTGGCTAATGTTTTCGCTGGCTGCTAGCCAAACCCACAGCCCAGGAAGAGGAAGAGACGGAGCAACATTTATCTATACTACCTCTGTGGTTACACACCTTCTGTACAGTGCACCTACCGAAACCCACAGCTGTTTGAAGATACTGTTAGACTGTCATGCAACAACCTCCATTTTGTTAACAATCATAGATAAATCTGCCAAGACTTCCTTTTAGATTGTTTTAATGTGAACTACTTGAATCTGTGTGCTGCATCAAACTGAAAAACAATCAGATGAGAAGTTCTGCAGTCGTTTTTAGCTTCTACTAAACAATCCATCGCTCTATAACAGTCCTTACAGTATGAACATACTGATACAGGATATCCCTGAGCGTATCCTCTGCCTCATTAGAACACAGCTCTCAGCCAGTGTTTTGTTTTTTCCTTCAATATTTTTTTTGTTGAACATCTGGAATCACTCAGTTTTGTGTTCCCATGGTTACAACCAGGAGATGAACGCAGTATAAATTCCCTCCTCTGCTCCTGTCCTCCGAATAAGAAAGGCATGATGAGAAGGCATGGAAGTCCTGGCTGGAATACAGCCATGAATGAATGAGCGTGCATGTGTGTGTGTGGGTGTGTGTGTCTAAACTTGCACATAGGAGCAGAGGTCAGTGTAAGAGGCATCCCAGCTCGTCCTCTGGTAGAGGTGAAAGGTCGTGGATGGTAAAGTGTTGGTGGTGTTCAGTCTGACAGGAAAATCTCCACCAGCTGGCTAAGCTCCAGGCTCAGGATGCATCTATTAAATCTTTCGTGTTTATTTTTTTAAGTCATCCCTCATGTTAGTTTAGTCAGACTTTGCAGCAACAGACTGACTAATCAGTAGAATTTGTGCTAAATTTTAGTTTTAGATGGGCTCTTACAGTAATTCTAATTTACCACATCTTAAACTGGAAACTTTCAGACCACCACTAGCATACTCCTGTAACAAATATTCTGGTTGGGACTGGATCTAAAATGTGGGACCTTTAAGGCAAATCCTGCCTTCTGTTGGTCCCACATATGTTTTCTCCATCACTGCTCAACACTGCGCCTCATTGGCTGAGTCAGTGACCCAACCAGCCTGTGAAAATTAAAAGTAAAAAGAGAAGTAAAGGTATAGAGTAAAGGCATCACCTGCAATGCAAAGAAATTATTTGATGGTATAGTAGAGCACAAAAGTAACTGGTGTGGGACTACATTACCCAGAATTCCTTGTTTTTTGCCCATAGAAACAGATAAATACAAGGACATCTTCACTGATATGGTCATTTAAACTGTTATTTCGCATCATTTTAATTTTGTATCTTTTTAATAATAAAATGTCCACAGTACTACACAAGCTTATTTTTCATCACTTGCCCACACTGCATGTCTTCTTTTTTTTCCTGAAGGGGAAGTAAACTACTCTCTTCAATCATTATGCAAGTAAAACAATGGCATTTTAAACTTGTAGAAACATGTATAAAGCTGATCGTTTTAACCCGATAGCTGATAATGACGTTAAAGAACAGCTTCAGTGTGCTACATCTACCTCAACCAACCAGCCAAGATGCACCAATTTAGCTAATTTTCATTTTTAAACACAGACACAACTGCAAAATAAAGTTAAATATATGTTCCTGTTGGCAGTAGTAGCATCTTCACCGTAAGGACCTCAGGGGCTACAATAGTCACAAAACCGGATTTGTCCAGGAACTGGTCCGCTGGTCAAACCGGTGAAGCTGGTAATCCCCCATGATACAAAGGAGTGATATATTGTATTCAGGCGTTGTAATCTACATTTCTGATAGTTATGAATTTCTTATGTAATTAAGCTAGTTTTTATATTTGATTAGACATTCTGTCTATTAACCGAGAGAACTTTAGTGTGCACCTGGTTGTTATGGTAACATCCAGCCACTTAAACACCCATGCAGGAATAAATGCTAAAATAATATGTTATAATGTAACAGTAAAAACCCAGATGTTATCCGGAGGAAGAGGGTTTTATAGTTTGTGTAAAATGTTTTTATTTGCATGAGGGTATGAAGGGCAATGGAAACTGAGTTTTTGATGAAACTCCTGTAGACAAACTAAAATAACAGATAAGCTAACACCTCAGATGCTGGGGTGATGTTACAGGACTGCAGTGAAACATTTGCATGAAAAAAAAGTATTATTTTCTTAATGAAATCATTTCCATTTAACAGCGTTAGGAATGCTCGTCAGTGTGTCTATGTGCAGACAGAAACAGAAGACTTTACCTCCCGTTTTCCCACAGAAAACTGTTTAATTGCAAGCTCGTATTTCATACCAATTAACACCAGCCACATCATTATCATCATAACACAAAGATGAGTGTCTGGTCCTTGGGGTGGGGCGCTGTTTGTCTGGGCATGTGCTGGGTGTGCAGCCAGGTTTACTATATGTTATACCAGCTTTATACATGTTATAGATAATTCATTTAAGCTCCAGACATCTGGAGTATAAAAACAGCTGCCTGTCTGTGTGGGTCTTATATTTTCTTTCCTCTTAAAGCATTCATCTGACCTACTCCACAGTCAGTAGGTTTAGTGATGGAAATGTGTAAAGCAGGAAACATTTAAATGAACGATCCACGGATTTTTGAAAAAGTTGTAATCTGGTCGTGATTCCACTTATACGATTCTGAACTGGCCTCTTGTCAACAGAGGGCCATGTGTTCATACACATTCACACATTATCTGGTAGATATAGCGTATCCATGTGGCTGTTTTCAAAACAGTAATGCCAAGTGTGTGTGTAAGTATTGGCTTTGCTCCTCAGGCTTAATTCACTTATATTATATCTCTTTGGACAGACTGTTATACAGACCAGGTTATACAGGTCATGTGTTTCACTTGCAATCAAAACCTTTGTTGCAGAATCATTGCTGCTAAATATTCACTACCTGAATCAACTGTATATTTTCCTAACTTTATGCATTCTTCTTGGACAAATTCTTACTCAGACATGAATTTATGATCATCTAAGCAATAAACAAATTAAAATAAGTTTAGATTTTTACACTCATACTACACAAAAATCTGTGCAGAAACAATTCTGGTCCGAAACCTAAGATTACGATAAAACTAAGTGTCTGATAACATAAGAACTAAAGAAGCTACGTTTTGTGAAAAGCTGCAGTAATAAACTTATTTAGCATGTTTGTCCTTTAGCATCTTCATTTGCTAACACATTAGGCTTAATGTGCAAAATACAGCATCATGCTTCACTATCCGCCTAAGGAGCTAATAATAGCTAGGTTGGCTAGTTATCGCAACAGTAAAGCTACAATAAGTTTCCCGTAGGAAGTTCCTATTAAAACGTGGGTTTTGTGTCATGAAACTTCAAAGCTGATGTCCCCCAAACCATGGGTGATATTTGTGACACAATCTAGGAAGGAAGGGTTTTGTTTGTTAAAGTTGAGGCTACAACCAGCAAAGAGCTAGCATAGCATATCACAGAAGCTTGAGACAGATGGAAACAGTTAGCTTGGCTCTCTAAAGTTAAAATATACCAGAACTTCTAAAACTCTCTAACATTAAAGTGGTTATATTTAATGTGGAGAAACAGGGAAACCCAAATTATGAGGAATTTTATGGGGGTGACATTGTTTTTTTTTTTTTTATGGTACGATGTGCTAACTCAAAACACAGTATTTCTAATTAATTAAATTAGAAATTAAAATGAATTAAAAACTATTTCTTTATTTGATTTAGCTACAAAGATCTAAAACCATGATCAAATAATTCACTTTTTAAAAACTTTAGATAAAGTGATGTACCTACATTTCATCTTAGTCTCAGTTAAATTTCCTCATTATTTGACCACATTCTACGTATATCTGCATTTGACAGAGAAAGGAATAGAAAGGCCTGAGTCAGAGCGTTATAGGATACTTTCCGTCTGCAGATCATGTCTCTCAGTGCTGTCTGGCAGCAGGACAGTGCTCATAGTTTCCATCTTCAGATTTTCAGTGTGTGTGTGTGTGTGTGTGTCAGCTGAAGGGGGATGGGTTTGATATACTTTGCAAGTTGAGGAACAGAGAGAGTAAGAGCAGCAGAGACGTTAAGTGTGTTAAACATTCCTCTCTCTCTCTCTCTCTCTTTGTCCAGCTGTACCGAGTCACTCTGCTTTCTTTTCCATTTGTTCACACTCAGCTGGCCTTTTCCTTTTCCTTCATATCCAACCCACTTCTTCTTTCCATGCTTTGTTGTTTAGTCCTCACCCATTACTTCTCCGCCCTTTTTACCATAGAAAAAAGAAATATTTACATGATAGCTGAAACACGCCCATTAGTGCCGGACCCTCTGCGTCATGCTTCACAACTGAGCCCATGTGCCCCCACATGCGTCTCGACAGTTTAATCATTTACTTCAACAGTAGGATTGGCTGCTGATGGATGATATCACTTTTAACCAGGGGTCTCCTTCTACTGACGTAGAGCTGTTGAGGAAGACGCTGCCCCGTCTTTCTGTCTGTCTGTCTGTAGTTTGCTGTTTGAGTTGGGGAAACATGCATACTACTGATTAGAGACGGATGTGTTTGGGTTTGAGTCTGCAGCTGTGTGCTCAGATGACCTTCGTAAATGCACAGTTGCTTTCCTCAATGTTTCTTACAGGAATGATCCGGGACAGAGGTCCAAATCTTGTTATTTGTGAGACAGTAAGATGTAGCATTAGTAAACACCTTCACCTGTAAACCGTCCAGAAAAGGAGGTGTGACATCATTTTTGGGGCTGTCTAAGTTTCGTGTGCTTGCTGGTGCACGTGAAGGCTTTAAGCATGATTCAAGGAAAAAGTTAGCTTCATGTTCAGTCTGTAGGACTTTAGGCTTCAGTTAATTTCTCCTACATGATCACAACATTAACTTCGTGTTGTTTGATGCTCCTGGTAGGCAGCATGATGCAGCACACGTTGCACTTAAATGCCAGACATGCTCCTCAGGCATGTCTGAGTTTACTTTGGCAAACACTTCAAACCAGACAATGTTTCTGTGTTGTGTTAATCTGTGTACCACTGATGCTGCCTGTATGTGTGTATTCCATACTTTACTCATGCTTTACAGGAATATTAATATAAAATTGTACAAGTGGAGCAGTTGTCTGGGTAAACTGCTGCTGCTCTGAGTTCAGTTTGACCTCATTGACAGAGTGGGATAGAGGAAGAGTTAGAGAGGAGGATGGAGGAAGAGTGAGTCATTCTTGTGGACGTGGCTTTCCTCTTTTTCTCTCCTCTTTGACTTGGATCGTTTTGTCTTCCTCCTTGCTTCTCCCTCTTCTTGGTTCCCAAACTGGAGCAAAGCCTTCAATTATATGCTTCTGGAAAATAAAGACAGAGGAGAAGCTCTTCATCTCAAAACCATCCCTCTCTCTCACCCTCTTTGACTCTATCTGCCTTTCTCAGCCTAGGAAATGCTTTTACACTCTTTAAGATTTAACATATTTGACTTTACTTGTAATTACAGAGGGTGAATTTTTAAAAAAGGTGGCAGTAGAGTGCAGTCAGCAAGCAATGGAAGAATTCAGGTCCTTAACTTTAGTCTCTTCCAAGTAAAGCAACAAGTAAATTTCTTTCATCAAATATTCCTGCAAGTGGGGATCTCTGGTAAAATGTTTAGATGTTAATTAAACATGACTGGCTTTGCAGTTTTAAAAACAGAAAGAAATAAGAAAGATATTTGGCAGATATATCCAGTCAGACCTAATTCACTGTGTGGAAATGTGGAATGAGTTAGGAATCTGTGGTAAAGAGAGTCCTTACACATTTTATCTACACCTGGGAACATGGAACATTTAGCTCTCAAAATCTAAAGACCTTGGAGAAACTTTTACACTTGATATTAAACAAAACAAGATGCTTTGTAAACTGTGTGGAGTAACAGTTTGTTGGTGAAAACACAACTTATTTTAAAGTGCATTTGCTTGCAGACCACACCAAGATCCACCAGTTCTTTCACATGACTATGAATTTAAAGATCTATGGCTGTCACGGCAATGTCACCAATTAGAGAAGTAAATGGAGCACTAATATGAGACTGTGAGGAATAACTGCCTGGCCCAGTTTCAGAAATCCAGTAGGTGTTAGGTTGTGGAGTGTTTCCCTCTCATTTACGTCACAGTCACAGAGCAGATTTTCCACTCCATTGTTATTTCACCTTTGAGTAAATAATACCTTTTAAAAATTCTGGGGATCCTTATAAAAGCCACCATTACCCTCATTATAGTCAGCTCATCTATATATACTCTTGATCTACTCGACTTTGATAATTAATTTTATCAAAGTCTACTAATTATATCTAAAAGGGTCATTTTATGAAACAGGTGTCATACGAGTCCACAACATTTGATGAGATTAAAAATCCATAAAAACTGTATTTCCACAGTTTCAAACTGTTAAGATATGTGTTCTTAATCACACACTAAGAGACAATGCTGTTTTAAAAGAAGAATATACAATTTTTAAATTTAATTAGCACATGGCCATTTTTGCCATGTGCCAATTAAAAACAAATAATCTAACAAATAAATGTAACATAATCAAAAAGTTATTTTTTTAAATAAACCTTTTATTGTTTTTAGGATGAAATGAATATCCTTGATACTATGAAGTCTATTTATTAAAAAAATAAATAGTATTTTTTCCAAAAAAAAAATTAATTACAATTTGATTGTGTCCCTTACTTTGACATACCACCCTGTCACATTTACTTTTTTGGTCTAAGATGGCATCACAAACAGGAAGTCATGTAAACCCCTGTAAGAGCCAAGTTCAAAAGCAGGCAAGTTCCCACAATATTTGATGTTGTTTATTTGATGTTTTTATATGTTGGATGGGGTCTGTCAAGCTAAATATAACCACCCCATCATGCAAAATAGATCGGAAAAACTTTATTTTTTTTTAGAAAAAATATATTACTGGAAATAAAATTATATTTCTGATTGAAATCATAAATGCTGAGTCAGCTAGTTTACCATATAGTGAACTGGCAGAGGTGGTATTTGTGAAACATATACACTCCTCCCTGAGCCGCCACCTTATCATAGTGGAGGAGTTTGTGAGTCCTGACGATCCTAGCAGCTATGTTGTCGGAGGCTCATGCCCCTGGTAGGGTCACCCATGGCAAACAGGTGTCTAGGGGAGGGACCAGACGAAGTGCGGCTCAAATCACCCCTATGATGATGATAAAGCAAGGACCAAGGTTTCTCTTGCCTGGACGTGGGTCACCAGGGCCCCCCTCTGGAGCCAGGCCTTGAGGTGGGGCATGGAGGCGAGCGCCTGGTGGCCGGGCCTTTGCCCATGGTGCCCGATCGGGCTCAGCCTGAAAGGGTGACATGGGCCTCTCCTCCCGTGGACTCACCACCTGCAGGAGGGGCCAAAGCGGTCGGGTGCATTGTGAGCTGGGCGGCTGCCAGAGGTGGGGACCCTGGCAGTCTGATCCTCGGCTGCAGAAGCTAGCTCTAGGGACGTGAAATGTCACCTCTCTAGCGGGGAAGAAGCCTAAGCTGGTGTGCAAGGCTGAGCGGTTCCGGCTAGATATAGTTGGACTCAACCGCATTCAACCTTATCCTCTGGGGACTCTTGTGGGGGGCACTCTGGGAGTATCGAGTGCCGGACTCGCTTGTACGAGCTATCAGGTCCCTGTACGACCGGTGTCAGAGCTTGGTCCGCATTGCCGGCAGTAAATCAGAATCGTTTCCAGTGCAGGTTGGACTCCGCCAAGGCTATTCTTTGTCACCGATTCTGTTCATAACTTTTATGGACTGGCGACCTGTGCAGGGTGTACCTGCTAATTGCTACCATCGGCTCCAGCTTCCCTGCAACCCTGAATTGACCTAGTGGTATAAAAAGGGATGGATAAATGGATGGGTGGATGGATGGATGGGTGGATGGGTGGATGGGTGGGTGGATGGGTGGGTGGATGGATGGATGGATGGATTGATGGATGGATGGGTGGATGGGTGGATAGATGGGTGGGTGGATGGGTGGATGGGTGGATGGTGGATGGATGGGTGGATGGGTGGATGGGTGGATGGATGGATGGATGGATGGATGGGTGGGTGGATGGGTGGATGGGTGGGTGGATGAACGGGTGGATGGGTGGA
>JBAFTB010000023.1:3198800-3223464 GCA_037177355.1 Melanotaenia trifasciata
GCAGAAATAAACATGTTTAAACCTGGAACAAAAATCCATTTTAGGATTAATAGGTCAAGTTTACCTTCATGACAACTGTGAGGGGGTGAATTTTTTTTCTAACTCGTCCGTTTGGATGTTATTTAATCTTGAAATTTGGCATAATAATGGACGTGTCCTTTTAATTGACAGGTATCCAATATCCGCGGCAAGAAGGTAGAGTGTAGCACAGTTTTTAGCCGGCTAATAGCGTGCCTTAGCTTTAGCCCACCTACCTTCCTTAGCTGGTTAGCTCACGTTCGATCCGAGCTGGCTCAGTTAGCTCTTAGCTACAGGTAGCTCGGAGTTTGATGGGTGTCAATCATCCACCCCGACTTTCACAGTCCCCCTCTCAGCTCCACCTCTTTGCCCACTTTTGAGTTTCCGTGAATAATGACAAGCATGATGCTGCCTAAGATGGCGACAGTGGGAACCGCCCAATGAACTTCAATTCAGCTCTTCAGAAACCTACGGGTGACATCACGGAGGCTCCGTCCATCTTTTATATAGTCTGTGGTCCAAATACTATAAACATCCAAAACTAATTTAATTCACTATGTTAAATTCTGTTGAATGAATATATTTAAATTTTTAGTCATATTTACTTTCTTGCAGAGAGTTAAAAGAGAAGAAGCTATCAGTTTATTTAATGCAAAGCTACATCAACAGGTTAGCTGTTAGCATTAGCACAAAGAGACAGAATCAGCTAGCAAAGCCGATTCTAAGGTTTATCTAACCTCCACCTCTAAACTTGGCTTAGTAACATGTTATTTCTAATTTGTATAAACTAAGTAAAAGTTTGAAGAATAAAGCTAATAATTTACCATTTTAATCACAACTGGCAACTGCAGCCAATCTTTGTGGTAAGCTAAGTTTAACATGTGCTAGGCCAACAATTTCTGATCCTTTCTGATGTGTGAATAGCATCAATCTTATTTAATATTTGAAGACTTTAAAGCAAGCATAGCTGCTAAAATATTACTAAACCCCCCTTAAAATTCTACACTAAACACAATTGACATGTCACTTTTTACTAGGGTAAAGCGCACATTTTATTTTGTATGTCATATTATACAGTACAAGTGTGTGATTCTTGAATCCTTTGCACAAGCATTTTTAGTGAATAAATTACTTTGTATTACTTCGTATATTACAGCATTGGAATGGCTCAAAAAACATGGACATTCTTCAGATTGCAGTCATCTGATTGAGTCAACAGAAAATAATAAATCCTCAGATTAAGCTTTTAAGGTAGATGTGTGTTCCATGCAAACTGGAGGGAAATCTAAATGTGTGTGTGTGTGGATGCTAGTGACGCTGAAGATCAGAGCTGGAGGTTGAACCGGGAAATGATGAGGTGGCGCTTTCCTTCCTTTCTTCTTCTTTTCTGCTTCTTTTTCACCCTGACAGACAGACTGCATTCCAGCCTCTTCTGTGTAAAGAAAAAAATAAAAAGAAACAGGCAGACACATGGATAATGGGGAAGGTAACTGCAGTGTGTGTGTGTGTGTGTGTGTGTGTGTATGTGTGTGTGTGTGCAAGAGCAAGAGGAGGAGTGAATTAGAGGCTTACTTGGCCAGCCTCAGACTGTGCAACGTGTCTGCTGCTGGTGGATCAGATGGCAGAAAGCTGCTGCTGTGTGTCTCCTGCAGCTCATCTGCTCCATAATGTCTGCTCTCTGCTTAATTACAGCTCACCTGCAGCCGGGCCGGCGCTGCACACATTTCTGGGTGGGGGGACGAGAGGATTGCCCATATAAACCTTTATTTGGACAGGGGGAGAAAAGGTAGCTGCTAAAAAAGGGCTTTTATTATTTTTGAGCCAATAACAATCATAATGTCTGTAAACCCACAATTGTGCAGGTATTTCACAACGAGAGGCAGTTTCAGCCACTGAGTGAAAAAATGCTAACATCTGGTTTACTCATATATATATGTATATATATATATATATATACAGTCAGCTCTTTCAGTCATCTATCTATTGAGCTATATTTTAAAAACTGTAAAGTCCTTATAAAACATGTTTTTTTTAGCTTCCACTGTCACAAAGTAAAAAGAAATGTGCGTGAATTCACTTTCTGCTACAGCTAATTGGAGCACTGGGTCTTGAACTTTAAGTTATGCAGTGGCATGTGTAAAAGGGCTGTGCTTCATTAACCATGAATGGCACAACAGCCGGATTTATGCGGTAGGCGAACTGTATGTCTGATGAGGAGATTGTTGGAGAAAACCCTACACACAATTCTTTTTTTAAAACTTCACTACAAATACTATTTTCTCAGCGCTAATTCTGAGAAATCCTCAAGGACCATTGATGCTGAATGTTAAAGATGGATACGGAGCAATTTGTCCATCTTCTGCATCACTTACTTGCGTGATTTACTTTGCGTCATCCTACAGTCTCATTTTGATGTCTTAGTGAGAAGTTTTAGTGATGCCATGCAGCCATATGCCTTCTTTTTGGGATCGATCTTAAGTGCTGCTTTGTCAAAGAAAAGAATCATTTAAGCAGAAGCTGTTTATAAGTCACCTGCCTTCAGTCTTCCTTGTTGGGAAAGAACTTAAGAACTTGTATGTACTAAAACTCCTGGAGCAGCAGGTATATCATGACGGTGTTGGATTTGTTCAGAACTTTGAATAAGTGAAAATCTTATAGAGTCGAGTCTAGCTACAAAGTTTGAAAGCACCAGATAAATTGGTGGTTATCTCAACCAGTTGCAGGATTGGTTTGGTCTCAGTTTCTCCACTTGTCCAGACGTTTTTGCTCAAGCTTTGTAAATACAATGTCTGCACAAGAAAAAATTTGCTTATTACGTCAGTATGAACTCATTTTTTATCTACTAAGTGAAGGAAAAACAAGACAGAAAATCTTGCACCAGGCAAGCTGGCTGGAAAATTCTTGGTTCCAAGGCGATTAACCATGTTAATACCGGTTATTTAAATTTTTCTGAGTACCGCTGTGATGAGAATTTTCTTATTCCTTTATTCAGAACAGTAACAGTATTAAATCTGCTGTTTCTATCAACTCAGGGCCGCAAACGTTTAAATTCTATATCTGAACAAGTAAAATGATAAAATTCCAGTCATTCAACACTGGCTCAGAAATTCACGAGTTTAAAACTTTACGTGAACTTTTGTGGATTTTACCAAACTAGCAGCCTGTTCAGACTGCCACCGTGGTTGAAAATCAAAACCTGATGACGATGTAGAACTGTTGTTTTGAAGCACTGAATCTGACATTTGACTGTGGCCATTTTGATCTTTTTGGAACCAGAAATTCAGTTTGAGCCAATTCATAACTGCCTTGTTAAGGAAAACAGATTTAATTAAATCTTGACTTCAACCCAATCCCCCATCCATTGGATTGACGGGGCGACAGTGGAAAGAAAAAACTCCCTTTTAACAGGAAGGATGGAAGTGACCTTGTTTGCAATAGAAGGTGTGTTGGGATTACATCGTACCTTTTGGGGGCGAGCCAAGCTCACCTTAGCCCCCCCATAATTCAAACCATGATTGTCTGATTGTGTCCATCTTTTACTGGACTTTTTGGTAAAGTTTTAGCTGTTGAGTCGTATTGTTGGTTGTGTAGGAACGACATTGTGACCTCTATGGTAAGAAAGGAAACATTAATTTGAATGCTTAAAACATCAACAAAAGAAAAAAAACTAATTTGGAAGTTTAACAATAAATTATTTAAAAAATTAATAAAGAAAAAAATCTAGTAATGCAGAGATTTTGAAGGTCGCTTCATGGGGTTTATCTCTGTTTCAGGGAAGATTCGATGCTCAGTAGGAGAAATGGACTTAGCCGAGATTTAAACCCACACACAATTAATATATGAAATAAAATCCCTACTGAAAATAATTCCTAAAGAAGAACACTACCTGTTTTCTAAACTGGATGCCCACCACAGTTGTTGATGCTCTTTCTTTTTATTCCCCACAGCACCTCCCTCTGTTGACCCTACACAGCCCAGTTTATTCCATTCAAACCAGTAAATGAAAAGATTCAAGATTCAAAATCTTTATAATCATTATGCAAGCATAACGAAACAATTCTCTTGGTTTAAGCACACATAAAAAACAGAAATATAACAGGCACACACACACATATAGGTAAAAAACATAAAGATTTAAAAATATATAAACAATATAAGAACACACAACATTTTTTTACAGAAAAAAGTCAGATATAAAGAGATTTTCTTCTCTGGTCAATGTTAAACAAGCAGGACCTTCCACATCTTCAGTCACTGTTTTTCTGAAATACCCCAACACATCGATTTACATCAGATTTCTGGGATAAATTTAGTTTTAGAGGTCTTTAGTAGCAGGACTGCCAGATTGCTAATAATGCTTAACGGAAGACTCAGAGACAGGATTTTTAGATAAAATGATAAAAGTTGTTGGTGTTTGACAAGCTCTGAAAAGATCCCAGGGTGCACCTTGAAAGAGGTGAATTTAAGAGACAGACGTAAAGGTGTTAAAAGGGTTCGTTATTTTCTGTTGAGGATCCTCATCGATGGATCTCTCTGAACAGAGTGGATAGAAGTTTGTTGACAGCACAAACACAAAGTTCATGAAATTAATCCGGTTCCTCTGAAAACACAACAAGGCTTCTTAAACCCCAAAGGTTCAGAAACAGAAACAAAAACACATTTTAATCTCCTACAAGCCAAGTCAAACACTTCTAAGCCTGCAGCTATGATCCGGCCGTGTTAACACTCTGCCAGCTGAAACCAAACAAACACGCTCAGAAACTAAAACAGCTGTCACTGAAGAACCTGGCTCTGAGCAGACCTAACACCTCGGACCTGGACTAAACCAGAACCTGAATCCCAACTGAAATTCACACTAAATCAAACTGAATCCGGAAGTAATCCACAACCAGAATCGAAATCTGGATTAAACCCTGTGATCGCTGCAACAGGAGATCCTTCTCCGACCTTCCAGTGCTGCTATAGATCAGGTTTCCTCCTGCTCAGACGCCCCCCTTCCTCTGATCCAGACTCAAACCCTATTGCTGTGCAATTATGGAAGGAGGGACCTGCTGTTTTTTCCTCTTTTTTTCTCTCCTTTGAAGGAGGTGTCTTTTCTTGTCTTCCCTAAACGTGAGCAGGAGCAGCGGGGTAATGAGGGTGCGTCCCCTAAGCCAGTCCAGGCCCCAGTACCTCCCAGTTCTTCAGGCTCCCATATAAAAGCCCTGGTGGAAAATGAGTGTAGGCAGTAGGGAGTTTTCTGCTGGGGTCAGGAGGACTTTGGACAAACGAACGGATCCTGCCCCAAACACCCGTGTATGAGTGGAGTGTAGCAGAAAGAAAAAACATCCCCAGCTTTTTTTCCCTCTCTTGCCTCAAAGAGTCTACATGTCTAGTGGCATCTAGACATGTTCAGCTTTGTGGATTTGCGGCTGGCGCTGCTGCTCAGCGCGGCGGTGCTCCTGGTCAGAGCGCAGGGCGAGGACGACCGTAAGTTTCATCACTGTTTGTTGGAGCTTCTCAACCCTTCCCCCCCAAACTCCCTTTTTTTCTATTTTTACTGGTTTTTGAAAGTTGGATTTCCTCTTCGTGGCTGGACGGCTGCCGAGATATTAGACAGAAATGGGAAGAATACAAAACAAAGGAATTAGATGGGTTATGCTTCTTTGTCTCCAGATAGATAAATTAACAGATAGATAAATAGATTGAGCAGCTTGCAGTTTTTTTTTTTTAGTACATGGTGTGCGTAATCCACTGGGCATCCCAAGGAGGCCTCTCTTTCTCTCCGTCCTTGTGTTTGTCTAGCTCTCTCTACCCCCCACCTTCTCAACATGCATGCAGAGCGAGTTGCAGCAAGTTTTCCATCTTTCCTCCAGGCAAGGGTTTTTGGGTTGATGCACAGATATCATGAACAGATCTCAACCCCACCAAAAGCTGGAGTATTATTTAGTAAATCCAATAAAAGCATCTTTCATTTCTCCCTGATGGACCCGATTCTCCCAGTTAAATTACGCTGTCTGGCTTCAAAGTAGAGATGAATCAGAAGCCTGGCTGAGGTGGCAGAGTTACTAGCAGCCTCAGGCCAAGTGTTGAGTTGGACAGGTGAGCTGGAGAGTCACATGATGAGAAAATATTCACCGAGGGTTAGAAGAAGGTGAGAGCAGGCATAGTCTTGTCTGCTGGATACAACTGAAAAAAGTGATCACAAAAGAGCAAGTCTACTGAGCAAAGATCATGGAGGCTAGTGTCTTTTCACAAGTAGTTTCATCCTTGAAGAAGACAAAGAAAACCAGCTCAGCCCTGATGAAAACCAAGGAGTTGAAATTCAGTTTTTCCAGATGTTCCTCCTGTCTGGAAAGGACTCAGCTGTCTATCCAAAGCAGATGTGCTTCGGCCCACCAAACAGTCCCACAACGACACCTAGAGGCTCCTCCTTGCAACTGCAGCCACATCTGGCCGCCACGTCCCCTCCATGCAACCTTTTTTTCCCCCTTCCCTCCTCCTTTCTCCTCCTCTTCACTTTCTTTCCATACTTTTTTTTTTGTTTCCTCTAATTGCAAACACATGTACAGTGTTTCCACCAGCTGCTGCCAAGCCGACAGTCTGCGGCGCTGCTGCTTTTCTCCTCTGAGCTCAGCGCTTTGGCATGTTGGAAGATTTATAAGCGCTCTAAAGGGAGTCCCAGTTAAGCGTTTAGATTTTTGCTGAGAAGTTTGCAGGTCAGAGCGGAAAATTTGACGGACTTACCGCTGAATGGATCAAATCTCTTGGAGATGTTTCCTTTGTGCATTACCGCTGTCTTTTAGCGTGTAATGTCATTGTGATCTGCATCCAGATGCAGGACGTCCGTGCCCCCGCCGTCACCTCTGACCCCCGATGGTGTGCTTCCTGTCCAGATCTGTCTTAACGATCCTTGTAACTACTTCCTGAATACAGATTTTAGACCAAAATAACAGATTTTCTTCTATTTTCGTTACATTTTAGGTGTTTTTCTTTTTGGCAAAACTATAAAAACTAAAACAAAAGCATTTTTAAGCTTTAAATAAAATGTACAAAAATATGAAAAACTAATATTATAATATTTAATCTGCTACAAGCCAAATCAAACACTTCTAAGCTATTGCATATAATTTAATTTGTTTTTAACCAATACAACAAACTGTAGTTTTATTATGTTTAATAATATAATAATAATTATTAATTGAAAAAGAAGTTAATAAAAGCAGCTGGTGGATCATAAACATATTTCATATACATTTTTTAAACATGTTATCATTTCTTAAATACTCAATATTTTATTTATATATTTATTTGTAATTTCCTTGTTGATTTACTCCCACTTACTCATGTTGAGTCTGGGGGTTGAGGTATCACAGCTGTGCTCTCTCTGTCGCCCCCTTCAGGCACAGGTGATAGTTGCACCCTGGACGGCCAGGTGTTTGCAGACAGGGATGTGTGGAAACCAGAGCCATGTCAGATCTGTGTGTGTGACAGCGGCACAGTGATGTGCGATGAGGTCATCTGTGAGGATACAACCGACTGTGCCAACCCCATCATCCCCCACGACGAGTGCTGCGCCATCTGCCCTGACGACAGTATGAAACCCTTACTGACCTTTTTTCATAATTTCAGTAATTACTTTCTTAGTTTTTGGCATCCAAAAGCTTTTTTTTTATTTTACTGTCCTCTTTTTAAAAAACACAGATCTAAAATGTTATCACACTTTCGTCACTTCTGTCTCACGTTTGTACGCTGACACGATTAAAAAACTTTCTGTTACACAAGCTCATATATTCGACTCTAGATGCAGATGTTAACCGTCCTTTTGAGAGTTTAAAGTTCTATATTTTGTGCACCATTTTTGTGAGGGAGATCTTCACGATCATTTTAAGGTGTGATTTCTTGTCTCCTCTTCAGGTTACCAGGCGGCTCAGGTCGAGGTAAATATTCTGATCCTTGGTTTTCTTTTATGGATAGAGAATTTAATCCTATTAATTAAATAATAATCTATAAAACCCACGTTATTCATGAATGAATGTTTTTTATTATACTTAAATCTTTACTCTTCTTTTACTTACAGGGACCCAAGGGAGAGCGTGGAGCCAAGGGAGAGAGGGTAGGTCTACAGTTTCTTCCTCCTTTGATTCCCTTGCGGTGCAACTTTTGATTTCATGGTGTGTTTGAGGTCTGGCACTCTGAACGGATTCTTGGTTGTTTATCTTGGAACTGAAGCAGCTACGCTGACACAGCGACAGAATGTGTCTACATGTGTTTTAATGCGGGAAACAAGACTGAAAATGTGAGAATAGTTGGAGCTTCTGTGAGAACTGTTTTTCTGTTTAAGTGCTACTGTGTTTACCTTTCGGCATAATTTCTGATGACAGGTTTTATCAGAAAACATTTTATCTGATGCAGGTCAGGTCAAAGTTTAGCACACTCTTGTTTCTTAGAGCTGTAATGACCAAGATCAGTTTACACTTCCCTAACAGGAAGTGCTGCCGTGGTAGAGCTGCGTTTAACGGTTATGCTACTCTTATCTGAATTTGTTTAGTTTTAAATAAAATAGTGTGGAGTTTAATTCAGCCTAAATAATCTCTTAATATATTACTACTATTTTATAGGTGTATTGTTCTTGTTGGTGATGTTGATATCAATCCTTACTTGAACATGAAGCTTCCCAGAACAGTGCATGTGCTCATCCACTTCCTGTAATGCTGATGTCACATGACCATTGCCAGTTAAAACCTTAATGGTCACACGATCATATTTACTGAGGAGTAAACTGCATCTTCATGATGTCTAATGCTTCTTACACTGAGCCTGTGAAGACACAAACCACAAATGAAAAATTAAAGACCTGCACTGATGATGAAACAGTCACCCGGTGGTCATGTGAACAGTATCTGAACAGCTTAAAATCCCAGGAATTTGTTCTTCGTTTATAGCCTCACAGGCATGAATTCGAGGGATCCAGTCTTGAATCTAAACATTTATTCCTTTATCTGTAGGGTCCTGCTGGTCCTCCCGGTAGAGATGGTCTCCCAGGCCAGCCTGGACTGCCCGGACCTCCTGGCCCCCCTGGACCTCCCGGCCTTGGTGGAGTAAGTTGTCAATTTTTGTATTTTTCTGTATTTGGCCTGTTTAGGTCCAAATGGAAGAGTTGTAAGCCAATCAGAGATGGAGAAAGCAATCGCATGACTCAACTGGTGTAGCATTACCTTCCGGTTATCAGAATGCATGACTTCTATGGAAAAAAATGTAAAGAAACAACCAAAATATGCCATTTGTTCCCTAACACAGCCCTATTCTTCTCAGCTTCCCAGCAATTACATTTCACAAGACGATGCCAAGAATGTCCAGTAGCTTGCTATGATGCGTTCTCTTATTCTCATGCAAGGCATTAAGACAGACCAGTTCATACCTGAAACTGAGTTTGTGTTTGTTGTACATGCAACTACAGACAGAGCTGGAGAAGCTAACTCTCACAACAAACGCTTAAGTGCTAAATTAGCTGGATGATCAAAAACAAAACACACTTTTGACGTAAAAATAACTGAGGCTTTTTCTTGAGGTCAGGGTCAGAAGGTCAGGATGCAAGTACATCCGAGATTCTTACAATGATTCGGAGAGAGAACCAGACATATTCTGCATGCATTTTGAGCTATTAGTTGTTAAGCTAATATTTATAGCTTAGCTGTAATCTGTGCTGTGACTTATTTAAATAGTTGAGATTTAGGCTTGTTTAACATAATCACTGACTCATTCCAGACAGGGATAATAAAGTAAATGCTAACCTGACTTATCTGTGTAATTTATTAATGACAACATAATTCCCCCTAGCTAAGCTATCTGACTCCAGAATCTATACTTGTCTCAAAAGCAGATTTACCTATATATCAATTCTAATATAATAATAATATTATAAAAATAATATTAATAAGTTTGACAACAAGCTAATATTCCCAGCTTATTTTAAAGTGATTTGCAGAACATTTTTACAGATTTTATGCTAATTTTTCCACACACTAATATCACAGTCCAACATAGCATGTAGATTCAGCTTGTTAGCCCCTAACCTGCAGTTTTATAATCATTCATGCTAAGCTAACAGCATTTTTATAATTTACCATCTTCAGATAGTAAACTACAAGTTATACAAAATTTTTTTTTGAACTCAGCAATACCATAAATGCAACACTGATTTTATATGAGTGATTTTATTTATTTATCTTTTCCCCTTTGTTTTAAAGATCTAAATAATGAAATATGAAGAAATTGGCAAATGTCATTTTTAGACTACAGTGTGATAACTAAAGGAAAACAATTACCCATAGACAGTGAATTTTATTTATGATGATTTCAATAAATCAGTCAAATAACTGTAATATTTCCCTCTGAGCTTCACAAGTCTCCGTCTCTTTTCTCCAGAACTTCTCCCCTCAAATGTCTGGTGGCTATGATGAGAAATCTCCTGCCATGCCTGTGCCTGGACCTATGGTAAGCCACATACAAAGCCTGAATGCATTCTTGATCCTTTCTCTGTACCACATGTTGATGCAGTATCTGACCCTCCCTGTGTTTCCCTAACAGGGCCCAATGGGACCCCGTGGACCTACCGGATCCCCTGGTGCCAGCGTAAGTACATTGCTTCTTTTCTTGACTTAAAACTGATCAAATCTGAGTGGGATCAAAGGGGTGGGCAGGGACATCTTTATGATATCACCTTCAATGTGCAGCTGGTATGAAATCACTGCTCATTTTAATCACTTCCTCATCCTAAATACTGAAACAGTACATTTTTATTTGAGTTGTTTGGTTTAGGAAAACTGGAGATTTTTAAACGAATCTAGAAAACATAACAACCAAAGGAAGAAAACGACTTTCTCTCTGTACTCTCGAAATTTGACACAAGAGATTTGGCAATAAATGTGCAAATCCTGCGACAGAAAGTCTCAAATTTACAGATATAGAGCAGCTTAGAGAAAAAACAGAATGAATGTGAGACGATAAAATGATTAGCATTTCTACTAGTCAATACTTTGTCTAGTTTTTAGACTGCCAATGCTGCTGGTGTGTCTCCGCTTCAATCTAAAAACTACACTTTTACCCCGTATTTGCTTTATCTAACAAACAACTTTCTAAAATACTAATGGTTTAAAACGTTGTATTTTGAAGAATTTAAATTAACTAAGGCAAAGTCAAGAAACTTTTGACCAATCTGCAGTTACTGAGCAGAAGTGAATGTATAAGGAAGATAAAAAGGACTTAATAAATTAACATAAAGTATTTCAAGAGTAAATCACTGGGACTTATCCTGCTACAGAAACAAATGGTATAGGGTGGTGTTGTTATCACTGCTGGATCTATTTGACACATAAGTCAAACGGTGTGGTGATGGTGGGATTCCTGAAGCATCAAGGAGAACATATATTTTCACATTTTTGTTATGAATAGAAAACATGGAAATATTTGGATTTAATAGCAAGCACTAACGTTGCATCTGTTTGTCTCCCCCTACAGGGAGCTCAGGGATTCAGTGGTCCCCCTGGTGAGCCAGGAGAGGCTGGTGCTCCAGTGAGTCTTAAGGACATGAAAATAAATACTCACCTGCATTATATCCATTTTGCCTTTTGTTGTTCTAAGTGTATGTGTCTTTTCTTCAGGGTCCCATGGGGCCACGTGGACCTGCTGGCCCTCCTGGAAAGAATGGAGAAGATGTAAGTGGACTGAATCTGCTCATATTCCCAATTTGAATAGAAAAAACAAACTCTGACATTGTGAATCCATGTTTCCACCACTCATCGTTCCACTTTTTACTTTTTCAGGGTGAGTCTGGCAAACCTGGTCGCTCCGGTGAGCGTGGACCTTCTGGCCCACAGGTAGATTATTGAGCAGACATGCAGCATATTTTTCTAGCTGTTTCATGTAAACGGAAAACAAAAAACACTAATATAATACATTGTGCCCCCTCAGGGAGCCCGTGGTTTCCCAGGAACCCCTGGACTGCCTGGCATTAAGGGACACAGAGTAAGTGACAACCTCTAAAATTTTACTAAAAAAAAAAAATAAAAAAAAGGCAGCATCTTTTAATCAGGGACTTCATTCTTGTGTTTCTCACTTTTTCTTTAGGGATTCAGTGGTCTGGATGGTGCTAAGGGAGACAGTGGCCCTGCTGGACCCAAGGTGACTGCCTCTTTTTGAAGTATCATACTGCCACACTATGTCTAAACATCACAAATAGCTTCACTTACTTGAGTAATAAACATAGTGATAGCAGCACTTGGTACATGTTGCTGCAGTGCTAGGATTCATGGCAGGACTTATTGTAGTTCTCTAATGAAAAGTATTTTACTTCTCTAAACCTCAGGCAACCTAAAAGAGACTTATTTAAATGGAGTAATCTAAAATAAAGCCACAAAGAGTAAAACCTGGAATAGCCTCGGTTTTGTGTACACATTTCCTGCATTGCACCAATAATGTATAAAAAATAACATGTTCTTGAGGTTATTATCTGTCATTGATTACTTGAGATAGTAATGTCAGTTTTGTGGCATGGTTGTCTCTCATTATGACGTTATGTGAGTTGACCTCCTGCACTGGTATTGGCTGCAGTCACCGTAGTGTTATAATTAGAAATCATAGGAGCAATAGCGAAGTCATAGGTGCAGTTTTATTGGCTATAACAGCCTCATCAGCTACATCCATGATGGCTAATTCAATTATATGTCATTAAATGCTTTGCCCTTTTTTTTACGGCCTTGCTTATCTTTGTGTCTGCATGTTTAGGGAGAAAGTGGAGCTCCTGGTGAGAATGGAACTCCTGGCGCTATGGTGAGTAAAACAAGCATCCCTCTTCTGATGCATCAATGATCTCTTGGATTTTTTCTTATTTTCTTTTTTCTAACTGATGCTAAATTATGTCATATAAACCTGACTAACTCTGTCTTTGTCTATTTTAGGGACCCCGTGGTTTGCCTGGCGAGAGAGGCCGCACTGGTGCTTCTGGATCTGCTGTGAGTCCACAAATACACTCTATCAGTGATTACATTCTATTGATCAGTCAGTCTGTAAACAGATGACCAATCATGTCTGTCTTTTGCTGCAGGGAGCTCGTGGTAACGATGGTGCTGCTGGTGCTGCTGGACCTCCTGTAAGTTAGACATTCACTAACAGCTGAGCTGACATACGAAGCATCAACCTTTGCTTGTTAGAGGCAGCCATTTAAGCTCCTGTATGCAACATTTAAGGTGATTTGTTAACAGTAATAAGATAAACTAAATATAAATGTGTTTCTGTTAGTATGGAAACATCAAAATGAAAATTTGAAGATTTTCTTTTCCAAACAAAGAAAGAAGCAACCAAACACTCTCACGGAGCAGGCTTTTCCAGTTTTTCATAGCTATTATAATTGTAGGTTAAGTGTGATGTTTTCAGATGGTTGTAGCTTACAATTTCTGCCACTAGATGGCACTGTTTCATACACACTGAACATTTAAAGTTCTGATTTCATTCTGTTCAATAACTATAACAGATACAAACTGCTTTCATTTTGTTCAACCATGTTACCATGAAAGGATATGCCACTTTAGTCTGAATGTCTTTCTTTTTGTTGTCAGGGTCCCACTGGCCCTGCTGGACCTCCCGGATTCCCAGGTGGCCCTGGAGCCAAGGTAATATACAGTATATTTAGCATGATCCAAAGTAATCACTGGCAATGCTTCATTATGAAATTTCTCTTAATTTTCCATAAAAAAAACCAACAAAAAAAACACCTCTTTCCATTCCCCACCTAGTTTGCAAGGATTGTCAAAGGGTTAGCAACTTAAATTTTATTATTTAGTATTTTATTTGTGTATATGAAATTAATTTAATCCAGTGGAGTCCATGTTGGAGAATGGTCATACAGAAGGTCATAACTAAATATGCCAGTTTGGACAATAAATCAGGTAGTATGACGGATACGGACGGACACATTTTTTCTTTACCAAAACTGTATCGTTTGAATATTATTTGAGGGACTCAGTTAATGTTATTATGTGTTACCAAGGGCTTAGGATTGGATTGGGCTGGTTCTTTTACCTGAGGAATGATCTTTATACCACAATAGTTTTTTTTTTATTTTTCTACAACATGAAAACAGTTTATCCAAAAACAACAGAATTATCCAAACTAAATTTTCAATTCTCAGCTTTATCTTCCATTTCTTTGCCCTTTGTGTATCCATAGCTTTATCAACCAACTAAGTTTCGTCCTTTGTTTCGTCTCTTCTTAGGGTGAAGTTGGAGCTCAGGGTGCTCGTGGACCTGAGGGCCCCGCTGGATCCCGTGGAGAGCCTGGAAACCCTGGACCTGCCGGCGCCGCTGGTCCCTCCGTAAGTATAAACTTCCAAGATTCATTGTTCCGACTGTTTTCACGGAAACAACCAAGGGCCATAGGATGGTCATTGAAGGAAAATGGGAATCAGAGAAACAAGGACACATTATTATTTAGATCATACGTCCATATAAAAACTTTGTGTTGATTAAAACTTTTCCTGCTTTTTCATCTCAGGGAAACCCTGGAGCTGATGGAGCCCCCGGAGCAAAGGGAGCCCCTGTGAGTCTTTTTTCTCCAAATATTGATTCTATGGATATTTAATTTTGGCTCAAAAGGATGAAAACGGCACAATTTAAACAGCTTTGACTGATTTTTGTATGTTACCATGGCTACAGCTAGTTCCCATAGTCAGTACAATGCAACATGATAAGAGTAGTGCTGTCCTTTGCTGCCCCCTGCAGGGTGCTGGTGGAATGGCTGGAGCCCCTGGCTTCCCTGGACCACGTGGACCCCCAGGACCCCAGGGTGCTGGTGGTGCCCCTGGACCCAAGGGTAACACTGTGAGTAAATTTCTCTTTAAACTAACAAAAAACAATTATAGATTTATTTCTAATAATTTATTTCAGCTATTTCTGTCGATTATTTATGTTCCCTCATTGATTTGTCTTTGAGATGTAATTAAATAAGAGTAATTTCTTTTTGGACATTTGGTTAGAAGTTTGAAAGCGATTTAGTTTTTTTTTGTGTTTGTGTCTTTCAGGGTGATGTTGGTGCTCCTGGATCCAAGGGTGAGCACGGTGCCAAGGGAGAGGCTGTAAGTTCACCACTGATCATCACAGAGAACTGCTCCTACATGTGTGTGATGCATTCAGCCTTTCATGCCAAACATCTGTTTGTCTTGTCCAGGGTGCCCCAGGTGTTCAGGGAGCCCCCGGACCTGCTGGTGAGGAAGGCAAGAGAGGAGCCAGAGGAGAGCCCGGTGCTGCAGGAGGCCGTGGAGCACCTGGAGAGCGTGTATGCACTACCCCTAATTGTTATTTATTTTAATAATCTTTGGTATTAGGTGTAATTGTGTTTGGCCTTCTAATGACGCGATCCATTAAGCCCAGGAAAGCTTGAAGTCTCCAGTTGACAGTGTTTCGTACTGCCATCAGAGGGTGTTCATAGCAATTAGCAACAGCTACAGTCTGAGTCTTTTTTTATTTTGGCAATCTGTCGTGAAAGTTAAGCTTAAATGAAACAAGCCAACAACAGGACATGCCTCGATAACAGCTTTGTAATGGTAAATGGTTTTAGTTAAGTCATTGTGTTTGATCCCCTTGACAGGGTGCTCCTGGTGGTCGTGGTTTCCCTGGTTCTGATGGCCCTGCTGGACCCAAAGTAAATACAAATCACAAAACACAAATGACTTGATATATTTCTCTGCTGGTTTCTGACATCTATGCACATTCAAACTGGTTTCTGTTGAGCTAAACAGCCTTTTCACCACTCTTTCCTCCTCTTCTGGACCATGATAGGGTGCCACTGGTGAGCGTGGTGCCCCTGGACTTGTTGGACCTAAAGGTTCCACTGGTGAGCCTGGCCGTACTGGTGAGCCTGGTCTGCCCGGAGCTAAGGTAAAATATTCTACTTCATATCTCCTTTTGCTCAAGATAATTTCCTCCTTTGTTCCTTACACCAACCGACCTTTGACTTTGCTCTTTAGGGTATGACTGGCAGCCCTGGCAACCCTGGACCTGATGGCAAGATGGGACCTGCTGTAAGTTGTAGCCCAGTAGCATTATCATCAGCAATTATACATTTAGTTTCTGCAGATAAACTAATCCTTAATAAAATCCTCTTTACCAGGGAGCCCCTGGACAAGATGGTCGCCCTGGACCCCCTGGCCCTGTTGGGGCCAGAGGCCAGCCTGGAGTCATGGGATTCCCTGGACCCAAGGGAGCTGCTGTAAGTATGATTTTAACTGCTTTAATATGACATATGCATTCATGTTTTTTTATAATGAGCCTGGAAAACTAGGTAACTTCATATGATGCTTCTTTGATTTGCTTTTATTCAGGGTGAGGCTGGAAAGCCTGGTGAAAGAGGAGTCATGGGACCTAATGGCATTCCTGTAAGCTTCTTTTGCTCAACTTCATTATGATATTGACATTTTTAGCAATTAGTTTCGATATGTATTTAAACCTGACATCTTTATGTTCAGGGTGTTGCTGGAAAGGACGGTGAAGTTGGTGCTCAGGGTCCTTCTGGACCAGCTGTAAGTAAACATCAGAAATTTTATATTATGTTATGTCTGGTTGCTGCTATTAGCTCTGACACAGTCTTTCTGCTCATCCCCAGGGTCCTGCTGGTGAGAGAGGAGAGCAGGGACCTGCTGGAGGCCCTGGATTCCAGGGACTTCCAGGACCACAGGGGGCTGTTGGTGAGACTGGCAAGCCTGGAGAGCAGGTAAAGAGTCAGATAATGACTCCACCTTCAAACTCTGATCAAACTCAGACTTTGTATAAAGGCATTGTCTTCCTGTGTTCCCTGTATTTTTGTGTAGGGTCTGCCCGGCGAGGCTGGAGTCCCAGGACCTGCTGGAGCTAGAGTAAGTCCATCATATCATCATCATTGTCACAATGACTTAGTATTCAGCCCCCACCGGCATCCATTGATGGAGCAGTTAAAAATTAAATTTAAAAATTAATTAAAATATTTCAAGATAGAGCTTGAAAGCAGCTGTTAGCTTGTTAACTAGAAGTTGTTAGCTTACTGACTAAAGGCAGTTAGCTTGTTAACTAGAAGCTGTTAGCTTATTAACTGAAGGCAGTTAGCTTATTAACTTGAAGTTGTTAGCTTACTGACTAAAGGCAGTTAGCTTGTTAACTAGAAGCTTGTCAACCAGGAGCTAATATGTTGTAAACACTAGAACTTGCTTCAGTAAGCTAAAGCTAATGTTCAGTGAGTGTTTAAAGAAATGCTGATAATTTGAGGAAAAGAAAAAAAGCACATTTGTAGTAAATAGCTGACTTGTGTATTGAAAACTTTCTCCAATCTCTCATAAATTCAGTGAATATAATTTGACTGTAGTGATTTACAACTTCTTGCAAAATGTGATAGAGTTGCTTTTTTGGGGGATGTTCATTCATTTATTTAATTTAGTAGAACAAATTGCAGATGTGACAAAACAATTTCACGCAACGGCTGAAAATTCTGGCGTCACTATAAATAACTGAAAAAAAAATTCCACAAAAGAGCTGCAGTTTTTTGCATTTTCTTTTAAATTTAGCAGTATGAGGAAAATATGGACTCACTGCAAGAGTCTGAATATGAAAGCAAGTGTACAGTTAAGAGCAACCGCTTGCAGAGGTGAATGTACTCGGATGACTGACCAATAACATGGTCCCAACAAGTGAGCTGCCACAGAAAACAATGTAAAAGCGAACATAAAACTCCTTCCAGTAACTCATCATAGAGTCTGGCAAAAGACACTGGTTGTTTCCAGTTTGTGTCTAAGATTTAGAGCAAGTATAAACAGAATAGAAAGGTCGTACAGTGGAAACATTAAAAGGGGAGACAAAATTTTAAGAAATTAAATTTAGCAAATAGAAATCAATTGAATGTAGACGATTGGATGAAAGTAATATTCAGTTATGAATCCTGGCTGCATTTTGAAAGTGGATGACTTAAGCTTGGTGCTGGTAGAAACTGTAAAGATGGCTGCCAGAAGAAAAGGAAAATGTCAGTGATGATTTAAGCTTACATGTCAGGTGAAGGATCAGGTGTGATGAAAACAAATGCATAGGTGGACTCCGAAATGTTGCACAGTTTTCCCATTCTGTCAATTAAACGTCGGTCTGGCAATGATGATGTAATGTTTTTATTTAACCACAGATCAAAGAGTATTAAAAGTTTAACTTTTTATTAGTTGAGACCCATTGATATGATCATCATCAACATTGTTTACTCTCCCTCCACCTTCAGTTACACTTATTTAACCCTTTGCTACCACTTCCGCATAGGGTGAGAGAGGATTCCCTGGTGAGCGCGGAGCCCCAGGTGCTCTTGGACCCGCTGGTGCCCGTGGATCCCCCGGAGCTGCTGGAAATGAAGGCGCTAAGGTAAGTCTAGTTTACTTTAAGAGCTGAGGCGTTCTCACTACTGTGCATGGAGTCTGAGGGCCATTTATTAATTGATTTCGGCTTCTCTTCAGGGAGAGCCAGGTGCTCCTGGTGCTCCTGGAAACCCAGGCCCTTCTGGACTGCAGGGAATGCCTGGTGAGCGTGGTGCCGCTGGTCTTCCAGGACTGAGGGGTGACAGAGTAAGTTGGCAAAACAGTGTTCTTCAGTACCCTGCAAATTCCCAGTGTGAATGATTGTCTAACTGCTAATTTCCAAAGCACACACAGACAAACTCTTTAAGGGGGACGTTGATTAGGACCCCTATGATCACTATTAAGACCCATCCCCAGATGATTTCCAACAAATAACTATTAATCAGCTACTGCACCATCAACAGAATGACTCCTTTCTAGATCTGATCTGTTGGCAGTCCATAACTGTATAACCCACATGCCTCGTCTCCTTAAAAAGGGAGACCAAGGAGCTAAAGGTGCTGATGGAGCATCTGGTAAGGATGGTGCCCGTGGGTTGACCGGACCAATTGGACTTCCAGGACCTGCTGGAGCACCTGGAGACAAGGGAGAGCTTGGTGCCGTTGGACCTGTTGGACCTGCTGGAGCTCGTGGAGCACCTGTGAGTTAAAATTTCTCATCTGTCGAAATATAAACCTTTGTTTCAAAGTTCTCTAGATACCTGATTTTTAAAGCTTAAAATCCTGAGTTGAGTCTACCCCCTCTTGAACAGGGTGAACGTGGAGAGGCTGGACCAGCTGGACCTGCTGGGTTTGCTGGACCTCCTGTAAGACTTTTCTCCATAAATATGCCACTTTAAGTGAGGAATTAACTTTGAATTTTTCTAAATTTATTATTCATTTACCACCATTCAATCCCAGGGTGCTGATGGACAGCCTGGTGCTAAGGGAGAGGCTGGAGATAATGGTGCTAAAGGAGATTCTGGTCCCCCAGGAGCTGCTGGACCAACTGGTGCTCCTGGCCCTCAGGTATGAAGACTTATTTATGTATTCACAATACAGCTTGTTATCTGCTGTCGGTGTGCCACAGTTAACTATCACGTCTTTTTAGGGACCCGTCGGAAACACTGGCGCTAAAGGAGCCCGTGGACCCGCTGGACCTCCTGTAAGTTTCTGCTGTCGTTTGACTTAGTAAACCCTCTTCTGCTAGTCTTCATGTTCTATAATCAGGAACTTGACAAGCAGTGTGTAGAGTTTGGGGCTACAGTGCCTCTTTGCAGAGCTTTTAGGACCGGAGGAAGTCCAGTTTTTTCACAGTACAGTTTAAAGCATGCATTTGTTCATGTAGTATATCTGGATTGCCAAAAGATGTTTGGGTTTATTTTTGCTCATTCATTCATTTTATTTGCACCGATTTGATACAGTTTTTTGTTCCAGCCTCTTTTAGCTATTTAGCTTATGTTTCTCCTTATCTCTAGGGTGCTACTGGTTTCCCTGGTGCTGTTGGCAGAGTAGGACCTCCCGGCCCTGCTGTAAGTCAACTTCATATGTTATTTGTAATTCTTGTTTCTGAGGCAGGGCTCTGAGCCCAGTATTTCCAGTATTTCTAGCCTTGTTAAAAATATACCATTTTTCCAACTCTGCAGGGCAACTCTGGACCTCCCGGACCTGCTGGACCATCTGGCAAGGAAGGACCTAAAGGAAACCGTGGTGAAACTGGACCTGCTGGTCGCCCTGGTGAGATTGGTGCTGCTGGACCTCCAGGATCTGCTGGAGAGAAGGGTAGCCCTGGTCCTGATGGTGCTCCTGTAAGTGATCTTCATCATACAACCCTCAGATAAAGCTAAAATACTAAGATGACTGCTGAGAAATATGCCTGATACTGATAGTTAAAGTTACCACTAGTACATTAATAGTAAAACTACTGTTGCTGTGTTTCTCTTTGCTTCCCTGCAGGGAGTTGCTGGTCTGCCTGGACCACAGGGTATTTCTGGAGGGCGTGGTATTGTTGGTCTGCCCGGACTGAGGGGAGAGAGAGGTTTCCCTGGTCTTCAGGGACTTTCTGTAAGTTACTGCTGTTTCATTCAAATGTCAGCTTTAAAAAGACAAAATCCAGTCAGTGGATCTGATTAAACCTTAACAGAAAAGCACCTGTGGAACTGAATACGATTCCAAATCCCTAAAAATAAATTTTATAAATTTTATAAATCAACAGAAAACACTTCCTTAATTCAGTCTATGAAAAGGACAAGGCAAACCCAGATAACTGGAGCTGAAGGAATCAGGACTGGACTGACTCTGACTATGTCACCCACAGGGAGAGGCTGGAAAGCAGGGACCTTCTGGCCCCAGTGGTGAGCGTGGACCACCTGGACCCATGGGACCCCCTGGACTGGCTGGAGCCCCTGGAGAGGCTGGACGTGAGGTAAGAACAAACCCCTAGAACAAAACAATTTGTTTTCCATTTTATACTATTAGCCCTGCTTTGCTCTGTAAATGAATCTGCTGTGTTTGGGTTGTAGGGAACTCCTGGTAACGAGGGAGCAGCTGGTCGTGATGGAGCCACTGGACCCAAGGTGAGCTCTGACTGTAACATCTGAAGTACCCATCAACTTCATTTAGTGAACACCACACTAACACAGTAGCTTGTATTCAATGAGGTAACAATTCAGCCAGTTTGACTATCCATCAAAGTGGGAGGCGTAACCAACACCATCAGCTTCCAGTATGGTCAGCAGAGAAAGCAGTTTTTTTTGTTGTTGTTGTTTTGTTTTTTTTTTTGTTTGTTTTTTAGATAACCTGTCTTGGAGGACAGATATTTAGTTTTAGCTTAGAAAACATTTCCTGAATAAAAGCTGGGACAAAATTAGAAAGCATAGTTTAATGTTAGCGGTAAACAGATTTTGTGTTTTAGGGTGACCGTGGAGAGAGTGGCCCTGCTGGAGCCCCTGGTGCTCCTGGACCTCCTGGTGCCCCTGGACCCGTCGGACCTGCTGGAAAGTCTGGTGACCGTGGAGAGACTGTAAGTGACTAAGTCACCACTTTTAAGAAATCAGTGTAATCTTTTTATGAGATACTGTATGTATATTAATCATAAAACGTTGGTTTGCATACACTTTATTTAACTATAAAGTTTGTGTTTTTTTGAGTAGATTTAAATTAAACAGATTTTTCTTTGTTTCAGGGACCTGCTGGCCCAGCTGGTGCTGCTGGCCCTGCTGGACCTCGTGGCCCTGCTGTAAGTAACCACACCAGCACAGCAAACAGACAGTTAGGGCTGGGATATAGTTGCTGTTAGCAGCATGTCTGCATACATTTCATGGCTGCGTTCGTTTGGCACGTAGGCCACTCGCGTTGATGCGGGGTAACATGTCACGAATGCTTGAGGCTCTCATGCAAACATGAGCATGAACACGACAAGTCCGAGGTAAACACAGTGGTGGGTAGTTTTAAACAATGTCTTTGTCCCCAACTATCTGAATCTGTATGACTTTTCTACCCATTGCACAGTGATACACACTTGTGCCTTATCCTGGTAGATTGACCTTTTCACTATTTCAAAGCCCAAGTGCTGTGTACCGCCCTAGCTGTGACCTCAGTATTTGGCATTTTTGTGCTTCTGTTGTTTGCAGCAAGTATAAACAAACGTAGTGAAAAGTTGGCGTGTACGTTTGCATTTACAGCAAGTACATCCCAGTCCTTACAATGGCTGGAAAAATGTGCCTATGAAATAAAAACAAAACTATCAACTCTCTTATTCATCCTAATAGGGAGCTAATGGAGTTCGTGGAGACAAGGGAGAGACCGGAGAGGCTGGAGAGAGAGGCATGAAGGGACACAGAGGATTCACTGGCATGCAGGGACCTCCTGGACCTGCTGTATGTTATTTTTATTTTTATCTTAAAATGCTTCATTGAAATGACACACGCTTACACTCATTAACTCTGGTTTTTATGTACCAACTTCTAGGGACCCTCTGGAGAGCAGGGACCTGCTGGTTCTGCTGGACAAGCTGGACCTAGAGTAAGTTAAACTATTTGTAACTGCTGTTGTGTTCGATTTCTTTATCTCGCATAACTTGACTTTTACTTTATTTTGGTATTTTGTAGGGCCCCTCTGGATCTGCTGGTTCTCCTGGTAAAGATGGTATGACTGGCCTTCCTGGACCTACTGGACCTCCTGGACCACGTGGACGTAATGGAGAGATAGGACCTTCCGTAAGTCTGATTATCTAACTCTGAAGAAACATAGTGATTGTGTTTTCCTAGAGGTAGCAAAGAATCTTTGCCAATAAAAATAATAATAAAACAAAATAAAAAAATCCATCCCTTTTAATTTCTTAGGGTCCTCCTGGACCTCCTGGACCTCCTGGAGCACCTGGTGCCCCTGGTGGTGGATTCGACCTTGGCTTCATTTCCCAGCCCCAGGAGAAGGCCCCTGATCCCTTCCGTATGTTCCGTGCTGACGATGCTAACGTTCTCCGCGACCGCGACCTGGAGGTAGACAGTACCCTGAAGAGTCTGAGCCAGCAGATTGAGCAGATCCGCAGCCCCGATGGAACCAGAAAGAACCCCGCCAGAACCTGCAGGGACCTGAAGATGTGCCACCCTGACTGGAAGAGCGGTGAGTTTTTAATAGAACTGCCGTACTGGAGTAATGACATCCATTTAAAGGCCTCAGAGATCTTGTTCTCTTCATAAATCATTAACACAGCTGGTATATTGACGTTTGGAGGGTCAGTTTGGAAGACAAATTTAGCTTTTTAGGGTTCTGACTCCTCTGGTTTCTGCCTTGTTGCTGTTCAGGCGAGTACTGGATTGACCCTGACCAGGGCTGCACTCAGGATGCCATCAAGGTCTACTGCAACATGGAGACCGGAGAGACATGCGTATCACCAACTCAGCGTGAGGTTGCCAAGAAGAACTGGTACCTTAGCAAGAACATCAAGGAGAAGAAGCACGTCTGGTTCGGAGAGACTATGAATGATGGCTTCCAGGTAAATTAGGGTTACCTAACCTAACTTTTTCTTATTAAGTTTGCAGACCGAATCCCTCTACTCCAGCTCTCTCTGACATTTTTTTCTTAGCATCTCCTTCCTCCATCCATCCTCACTTCTCAAGTCCGCTTCCTCTTTTGTATCAACTTTTCTCATCACTTCTCCAACTCTATGTCTCCCCTCACAGTTCCTGTCAGTAATTATTTCCTCTGCCTCACACAGTTCGAGTACGGCAGCGAAGGCTCTCTGCCAGAGGATGTCAACATTCAGATGACCTTCCTGCGCCTCATGTCCACTGAGGCATCCCAGAACGTCACCTACCACTGCAAGAACAGCATCGCCTACATGGATGCTGCCGCCGGCAACCTCAAGAAGGCCCTCCTTCTCCAGGGCTCCAACGAGATTGAGATCAGAGCCGAGGGCAACAGCCGTTTCACCTACAGCGTCCTGGAAGATGGATGCACGGTAAGCAAACACAACCCTGTCACACATACAGCTGAGTTAGCGACAAAATGCTAATCCTGCAAAGCTAAACATGATGAGCTAGAAAGACGTTGAGCGTCACAGGTCATAACTCTGCTCCATAAGACATTTCAGTGAATATCAGACATGAGTCATGTTTGATAGGAAACAATCTAGTTTTTATATTTAGGACATTGACTTTGAATTTGATTTAGTATATTATTTATTTCAAATGATGACACTAATTCACCTTGTTTTTGTTTTCTTCCAGTCACACACCGGTACATGGGGCAAAACAGTCATTGATTACAAGACATCGAAAACATCTCGCCTCCCCATCATTGATATCGCTCCTATGGATGTTGGTGCTCCAGACCAAGAGTTTGGCCTTGAAGTTGGACCTGTCTGTTTCTTGTAAAAAGGGAAATCTGGACTTGAAATTGTTGTTGTGTGTGCGTGCGTGTGTGTGTTTTATTTTTTTCTAGCAGTCATCTCTCCCCAAAAAAGAAACCCTGCCAAAACAATCTCCTAATTTCATTTTTTCCCAAAACATCTGACCCGTCACTCCTGATTCTACAAAGTTTCTGTTTGGCTGTTGTTCTGATGGTCCGCTTTGCCTAAAAACCTGCACTTCATCGAGAACAAGATGGCGGCGTTGTGGAGAGTCATCTGCATCGTCGTGTTTGGGACCACTACTCTTTCTTTTTGACTCTTGGGTTGTTTTTTTTTTTTTTTTTTTTCTTTTTTTTTTTTTTTTTTCCTCAACAACACCAAGGATCCTGTAAAGGAGAAATTTTTTTTCCCTTGCAACCAAAAAAC
>JBAFTB010000023.1:3334726-3347066 GCA_037177355.1 Melanotaenia trifasciata
CCACCGTGATGAGACAGACGTCTTTGTAACCAGCAGAGTCTCTGCTGTCATGTGACTCCTTGTTTGTGTGGAGAAATTAGTAGAAGCTCTGAAGTAGACAGAGCTTTTCTCATGGTTTCTACATTCGCATTTAACTGCTTGAGGTTTGAACTGTTTGGTTTGGATGTCAATGCTTGGTAGAGTCTTTTAGCCGAGTTTCTCCCCCATCATGTTGCCATGCTACATGTTAGCATTGCTGCAATGCATGTATTTATGTGTACAGGGGGCTGTTGTCAATAAGAGGTTAATATCTTCAGCTGCCGTTTGTGTGTTGGTCAAGGTGAAGAGGAAGGAGCTGGAAGAGGAAAAACCTGCAGCCTTTATTGGTCCCAGCTGTGTAAACAGGATCTGGCTCCTCATCTCAGATTATTTTAGATTATGCCTTTGTTTTCAGTCACCAAACAGCAAATAATGAGAAGTAACATGGAGCAAGAAGACATTCAGATCTATTATTATGAGGATGTAGGGACAATAAAACCATGACAAAGTGTCTTCCCAGTCCTCCGTCTTCCTTTCCTGCCCCCATACTGTGTGTTATCTCCAGGTTTTGGGCTACCTCTTTATAGGTGACTCACACTGAATCATCAAAACAGCCACATACATCCTGTTTTGGAAGAAAGTATCCAACCTTTCAACCAGATTAGCCTCACAGCTCAGGAAAAGTCTTGTTTTATATATTTGGTATATTTTAGTAGGTGTGGGGTTAACTTGCTTGAATAATTCCTCAAGCAATAATCCCACAAAAACGATGAAGCTGTTGAGGTCAAATGCGTGAATAAGAGAGCCACTAATACAATTTTCACAGACGAAAATCTGTCTGCTCCAACATTTCAACACTTTAAACACGGTGGAAAACCACCTGTTCACAGTTCGAAGTCTTGATCTGGTACATCGGATAGCCGAAACGGCATCTAAGATCCTTGACTCAAGGATGAGACAAATCAACTAGAACTTGGGGATGGACATCTTTTACTCCCACGTCCTCTAAAGTACCTACCTGACTTTAGAGTTTAAATGTGTTCAGATGAAATAATAATCCTAGTGATATCTAGGTACCTGCCTCTCTGTTATCGTTGGAGAATCACATGCACACTGCCCATGCAATAAATCTGTACGGTGTAATATTGCACTGGACCACCTTTAGCTGTGTTTACAGCCATTCTCTGTAGCATTGTTTCTATAAGCTTCTGCAATTTCGCAAGATTTATATCCGCCCTAAGTTGCATTCGTTTTCCTTCTATTGATGATGGAACAGTCCGATTTCTGCACAAAGCCTTCTCCAGCACATCCCAAAGATTCTCCATGGGGTTCAGGTCTGGACTCTGTGGTGACCAATTCATGCGTGAAAATGAAGTCTCCTGTTCCCTGAACCACTCTTTCACAGCCTGAGCCCCATCCTGACATTTTAGAATATGGCCATGCCATCAAGGAAGAAAAATTCCATGGAATAACCTGGTCATTCAGTATGTGCAGAAAGTCAGCTGACCTCATTCTTTGGACACATAATGTTGCTGAACCTGGACCTGAACCCAGACCAGACCTAGACCTGAACCACTGCAGCAACCCCAGATCATAGACTGCCCCCACAGGCTTGTACAGTAGCACAAGACATGGTTGCTGCATCACTTCATCTTCCTCTCTTCTCACCCTGATGCTCCATCACCCTGGAACAGTGTAAACCTGGACTCATCAGACCACACAGACCTAGTACCATGGCTCCAGAGTCCAGTCTTTATGCTCCCTAGCAACCTGAAGCCATTTTCTCTGGTTAGCCTCACTGATTAGTGGTTTTCTTATGGCTACACAGCTGTTCAGTCCCTTGAGTTCCCTTGGCATTCATGTGGAAATGTTTTTACTTTCACTATTAAACATGGCTCTGAGTTCTATTGTTGCTTTTCTTTCATCTGATTCACCGAACGTTTAAGTGATGGCTGATCACTATCATTCAAGATTCTGTTTCTTGGAAGAAAATCTTGGCAGACGTCATCTTTTTTCTACATTTTAATAATTTGTTGAACAGTTTGTTTCAGTCATTCCATTCAAAAAGTGAAACTTGTATAATGAAGACATTCATTCCTCACAGACTGACATATTTTGAATGTTTATTTCTTTTATTTTTGATGATTATAACAACTAATGAAAACCCCAAGGAGACTGTGCATGTACAACATCCAAAGGGACAACACTTTAAACCTCCTCTTTTAACTGTAGCCCATCACCATGGAACTCTATAAAGGCGTTTATCTGACCTCTAAACTCCCAGAGACCGATCCGAAGGGATCTGTGGCATCAGTCCACAGAGACCTAAAGGATCTGTCATTCGTCTGTCTTTCTTACCCGTCTTTCGGAGAGGGAAGTCGTCTTTGCTCTCATAGTTCCCCAGCAGTGGGGGGAGTTTGTAGGAGGGTGGAGTTCCAGGAGTGTTACTCTGTGGTGGAGAGCTCTGCTCCAGGGAGGTGTGCTGGCCTCCCCTGTAGACACACAAACACAAACAAGAAGGGTTTTAAAAATCTGGAAATAAAAGTAAATTCCCGTTTAACTCAAAAGTTGGTATCTCTGGGTTCCCTGTAGGCCTCAAAAAGTCTGATTTCCAATTGGAAATTCAGTCTGTTCCACACTGTTTACCAGCACTTCTTTCAGTCTGTGTCTCATTAATCAGTCACAGCGTAAACCTGCTGCTGGTCAGTCAGAAGATCCGACTGGTTTCCTGCTTAGCAACCAGAACACAGATGACACAAATATCTCCACCAAGGGGTCCAGCTCAGTACTCGTTTAGCAGATGCTTTTCTTCAAAGCGACGTACATCTGAAGGTGGTTAGGCAGCAGCGTTAGGGGTCTTGCCTAAGGACCCAACTGGAAGTTGTTAATATTCGTCCACTCTTCAAACTCTGGTCTCCCACATGGGAGACGGATGCCCTGCCACCTGAGAACAATAAGACCAAAGCAGGAACAGCTCCATGTAGAAATAAACGGTGGATATTTTGCTCTTTAAAGCCACATGAGAGGAAGAAACTGCTGGATGTCCACCATTCTCTTCGCTTGTTCCTGGGTGGCGGTCTTCTCCGTTATGATTCAAGGAAGATGTTATGGCGTTAGTAGCTGACGCATCTATCTCTATCCAGTTTATACACCAACTACCAGGTAAGGTTATGGCCGACTGTGGGAACGCAACAGATATTAGAGTTTACGGAACCTATTGGTGAAAACAAGGCTAACCAGGACCGTAAACAACATTAACATAGTGTGTACATCTTTATTTGAAAATTTTTACAATCATGTATTTTGGTCTGAAAACCAATCAAGTCCTACTTTTTTTTTGCTTTAAGATTAACTTTCCTTTTGCTTGTTTTACCACACATCATATGAGGCCAGGAAACTAAAGTTTGGATGTAAAAATGTTCTTTTTAACACCGTACACAAAACCAGTTGTCTCGTGTGATCCTTACCAGCACTTTGGGGAGAAGGAATGGTTCAGTCCGCCTGTACCAGGCTCTTTCTTACTGAGAAGGAACTCCTGCAGCTTCAGTTTGACCTCTGTGCTGGCGATGGCGCCTTCAAAGACACGAACATGAACATCAGGACACTTCGCTGCCTGTATGCTGACGGTTTACAGAGCAAATCAGGAGGGTTGGTGTCAGCTGCAGAACAACTTACTCTCTTTCCCTTTCTCCTTGTTCCTGAGCAGCAACAGTTGTTGCTCCAGCCTCTGTTTCTCCTGTTCTTCATGCCTTTGCTGCTCCAGTTTCCTCTTCTGCTCCAACTCCTGTTGCCGTTTAGCTGCTAGCAGCTCCTGTTGTTGCTTAAACAAACACACATTCACCCTCAGTTTACCGGACATTTCTGGGGTCTCTGTTAAACTGATGCGACAGGAAAAACTCACCTTTAAATGTTCCTGCAGCTGGACCTCGTGTTGTCTTGTTAGCACTTCGTGTTTTTTCTGAAACTCTGCAAACAGCAGCTGTTTCTGA
Source organism: Melanotaenia trifasciata (assembly GCA_037177355.1). Taxonomy (NCBI): domain Eukaryota; kingdom Metazoa; phylum Chordata; class Actinopteri; order Atheriniformes; family Melanotaeniidae; genus Melanotaenia; species Melanotaenia trifasciata. The sequence goes on from JBAFTB010000023.1 coordinate 3,338,734, forward strand.
AGCTCCTGCTGCTGTTTGAGAAGAACCAGTTCCTGCTGGAGCTGCTGCTCCCGCAGGGCTGTATCCACCGCTGAGTTACCGGACAGAGACCCCACCCTGGGCTCTGTTCGCAGGTCCACCGGGCCTCCTCCTCCTCCTCCTGGGCCTTCTCCAGGACCCCCACCTGGAAATAAAACAAATTATAAGGGTCGGATTTCCTAAACCTGGACCAGATTGAAGATTTTGCTGAAAATATCCATCAGCATGGACACAGGTTGGCGTTTTTGCTGTAAAGATCAGTAGCAGCATTGTTTGCATCTCCTCATGCTTTTTGTTGTTTACTTTACATGCCGTCACTGTAGCTGTACAGTCTTCTAAATTCCTGCCAACGCAGTAGTTTGTTGTACAACTACATGCAGAAGGGACATGCAAAACAAAACTGAGGGCGTTTTGGGTGGATTTAGAGATTTTTCTCTACTCACCGCCTTCTCCACCACCTCCTCTCTGCTCGCTTGTTGTTCCTACTGGGCTTTGCATGCCTGACGGGAGGCTGCTCTTCACCTCCACTGCAGGGGAGAGAAAGAAAAAATGAGTGATTGATTGGTCTGGAAAGCGTTGTCAGGGACACCGCAGATGATTACATCACTCACTGCACACACACTGTATACAGTCAGCTTCCATTTCATTCAGACGAGCTGTGATTGTGTTGTTGAAAGAGAGGGACACGGCGTCCTGCCCCCTAAAAATATCTGCACGCTAACATTAGCCAAGCACCAGATAGTACTGACTTGTAGTGTTGCCTTGGCATAGCACAGCCTATATTCAGCTCACCGCCAGGCTAAAGGACACTGCAGAATATATGAACATGAGCCGGAAATAGAGACGAATTATCACACAGAGCTGCAGTTATTCATAGCTCAGCATGAATTAAAAACAAAAAGAGGGGAGCGTGACACTGAAGTGGGAATGTTTCCCTCCCCTGCTCGGCCTGAGGCAGCCACCCTGCCATGTTGTGCTCTCAGGCTGATCAGTGTGTCAGATTATTATTGATTTCCTGCTCCAGGTTGCCGACACTTCACCTTGTGAAATGACAGATATGGAAACTCATCATGCTGTTGAGTCTGTGTCTAATAATGTGGAGTGTTTGAGGAAAACATCCCTGATTGGCTGATTTGGTTACCTTACCAGAACCTCAGGCGGGTCCAATTTTACCAACCCGCGCCAGGCCGAACCCGTTAGGATGATCACCAAACCTGACCTGCTACCCGCGGATATCTCCCAGTGAAATGTGGACCCAACCCGACTCATTGATGTATAACCCGGAGCCCGACCCGTGACCGGCATGTTAACAAGTTAAGTTTTCATTTACAGTAAAAAAGGAAAAGACAACAACACAGTAAATATATTTGAAGGTTTATTTTAAGCTAGCCAATACCGATGTTAGCATCAGAAATACTCACCGATCCTGCCAAAATTAAGGGGATCAGGACAACAAATGCTTTTAAAAAGACGAGAAATTTGCAAAAGGAAGCCAGAAAGCCACTCCAACATCAAAGTTTGAGAACTTATTGATCTGGATGACCAGCCCATGTCTGACATGGAAAAAGTTTCCTGTATTTAAACTGTAAATTTAACAGACCTCCTGATAAGATATCACAGGTATCAGATCGGTACTCTGTATCGGCAGATTATGGAGGACCAAAACTGCCAAAATAAAAATAAATGACTAAATAAATAAATAAAACAGAAATATAAAAATGGCTCAATTAACAAATTGATGTGCTAATAAATTATAATATAAAAAACTTTTTCCAATGAGAAACTTATTAAACATGACACAGATTTATATTTCTTAGTCATTTTCTACCGTTCTAACTTAACTTTGTGTTAATATTTCCAGTTATTTACTTTTCGGTCTTTGTCAGTGCAGTTTATTTATTTGGTGATTATATTTTTTTTCCTCCTTTATTTTTATGCCTGTTTTATGTCTTTATTATTTTACTTTTATATTTTCATATCCCTAAAATTATTTATGTATTTTATTTTTAATCTAAAAATTTTTTTTTATTATTATTTTTTTAAATATTCAAGTCCTCATTATTTCCAGTCTTGGATTTTCTTCCTCTATTTTTTCAAGTGTATGCATTTCTGCCTCATTATGTAAATGAGGGGGGCGTGTCCTTGGGGCAGATCCTTTCCTATTGGCCGGTCAGCACTAAGCAGGTCTCAGGCGGGACAGCTGTGGAGCCGATCCTTGCTGCCTGGCTCTGTCTGGTTCTGATCAGTGTGGCTTTGGGAGGAAAAGGAAGGTTTTTCAACAGGAGACAGGATCTTCAGCACGTTGCTCTTTTAGCTGAAAAATGACACCATCACTGATGACTGTTTACTGTTTGGTGTGGGTGAAGTAACTGGGAGGCTCTTCCAGCTGCAGACGTGCTCTACATCACTCAGCAGTGTTATCCATCCATCCATTAGCTGTACTCGTTTTTTACAGCTTAAGCAAATAAAAATAGTTTGTTTCACAAAATGCGACAGGGCGCACCAAAGCGCCTGACACGGTCGTGAAGTTGGTTTCTGATTCGCAGCCTGTGAGATGCATTACAGGACTTAGAGAAGCGTCCTGGCTGTGCTGGACGCCGGGATGGCCAGACCAACAAAATAGGAAGAAAGAAAGAAGCAGAATTTTTGTGTGTTTTGTTCTTGCTGTGTGAACAATAAGCTGCAGCTGCACTCTGCTGAGTGATGGGAAAACTCTCACAGTGGGTTTATTTCAGTAAAGAATCCTTTAATATCAGAATTTTCATTTGAAGTGATTCATAAGATCATCATGAACCTAATAAATTAATTTCAGGCGCTTTTACAGGAAAAAAATCTATAAATAGATTTTAAAACAAATAATTTCAGGTAAAAGTGTGTATTTAAGAAAAAACTTTAAATACATCAAATATAAATAAAAATTACAGTAAAAAAACATGACAAAATCAGTTTAGGTCACAACAATCAACCCCAAAAGATTCAGAAAAATCCTTGTGGGACTAAATATGACTCGAACTTCTTGCTCCACTGTTTGGTAGAGAAAGTTATTTTCTTTAAACACATATAAAAAACAAAATAAATGGAAATAAACCTGCCTGAGCCACCTCTACCGCTTGGTTTGGGTATGTAGTACCAAAAGTAATGGTATGTAATTGTGTGTAATGAATGAATAATAATAATAATGAATGAATGAATGAAGGAATGAACACTATTTGGAACATGTTAAAACAAAATAAATAACAAATCAGCAAAGTAAAGAAAAACAAAACAACAAAACTAAACATGTTTAAAACGGAGCAGGAAGAAGCCTAACCCTAACCCTAAAGCTTATTTACGCTTACCCCTTCCTCACGATCAATAACCAATAATCCCTCTTACTTCCTGTTTAGATTATCCCATGTCCTAATTACAATAAGCTATATTTAAAGTAAGTGCAATATTTAGTGACGTGAAAAAAAGCCCCTCCTCTTCCTCGTTTCTTGCAAAAATCTTTGCAGCAGGTTAGAATTGGATCATTCTGGATGTTGCTTTAGATGCACACTCGGTCGTTCCACAGCTTTACTCCAAAAACTTTTCGAGATTATTCAGACACAGACTTTCAGCCACCCTCCTAATATTTATCTCAGCCACATATTAAAAACATCTATTATTATTTCTATTATTGTACCATGAAATGAAAAATACAAAGAAACATTTTTTTTTTACTTTCACTTTTTCAAACATAAGAAAACAAAGAATAAATTTAGATTGGTAGATATCGATATTAATATTAAAGCAGAACACAGAGTAAACCTTGCTCCTATTCAGAGCCTCAAACCAAATATTTTAACTTAGTTAAAATATTCAAGGTAGTACAGTCTGACTTTCAGAGTTCCATATATACATCATAGAGTATTTGTTGATGGTGACCAAGTTTTGTGGACGTCTGTAATGATGTCAGACAGCGGTAGCTTCCTGGTTCAGCTGTTTGTGTACTCATTAGCTCTCAGTCTGGAATAGCCCAGTCAGCTGCTTGTACGTCATTCAGTCCGGCTCTAGTTTGGCTTCACAGAACCAACAGGAAGCAGGTCCCAGGATCCCATTTGCAGCTACTAAAGTACCCTTGAGCAGGGCAGTGACCCAGACTTGCCACAGCCCTGTGACGCCCATACTCTCCTTAGCCCTCAGCTGACCCCTGTCGGTTTTAGACTACTTCCTAGAAAACGTGACACACTGCTACACTGAGATGTCAGGATATTTCCTACCTGCTGGCCAGCTAGGAAATTCAATTAGGACTTAACTGACAGTGAAGTCTGACCTTTGACCTCTGTAAGGTGCTCTGATTGGCCACCTACTCGCCTTTGGACTTATCATCCCAAATGGCCTCTAAGCTAATCAAACACTAACGTCCACAGCGAGGCCAAGCCGGTTAGCTCTGTCATGGAGGATCAGGAACAGTTAAGAATGAGATGATGACAGATAATGAGATGCAGGTGCTGACTGGGTTAACACAAAAAGCCAGTTTGGATCCACTGGTTTGTGACTGTGGGTCTGTCCACGTGGCCGCTCAGAGAAAATGTTTTCAAACAGCCTAAAAACTGAGCACAAGGCTGTGTGTGTGCAGCCACCCCATCTAAATTACCTAAACAAATATCCTGGAGTTTGACTGTGACGCACGTGTCTCCCCTTCCACCACCACACACACCGTCTATGTGTGAGTGTGTACGTGAGAGACTTGTCTGTGAGAGTGTGTACAACAGTCCATATTGGCAGCAGAGCAGCATTCCTCAGCAGCCAGCGTCTGACGTCAAACCCAGGACATTTATAGTCTGGTAAACACACACACACATACTATCATACAGTCTGACAAAGAGGCGAGACCGAGGCAGCGCTTCAGTCCGTCCCTCCAGCATCTAACGGACCACTTCTCACCGCCGCTACGCGCCGTAACTCATGCTCCGGGGCGGAGGAGTGTGAATGCAGCTTGTTCACATGAAACAGAAACGCAGTTTCACTCTGTGATTATATCAGGAGAAGCAACGAGGCACATAAACCGCAGTCAGGCTCCGTGTTTGCACAGTTCAGGTCCATGTGGACTCCCAGCAGACGTTTCCACATCTGCACATCACTGAATGTAGCACTTCATCACCAAATACCTCATTTTTACCAAACCAACACTACAAATATACACAGATTATAATACATCATATTTGAAAAAGTGACTGAAGTGTTTGGCCTTCTTCAGTCGGAGCAGGACGGAGCCGTATTAGCAGATGTTAGCATCACGCTAACATGCTTATAGCAGCACAAATGTTTTAGCTTGTCAGCTACACTTTAATTTAGTCTAGAAACTACCTAAGAAGGTTAATGGAAACGTCACTAGTTCAGCATCTTGTGGAAAATTAACTAAAGTTTTGACAGAAGTTTGCAAGTATCCAAAAGAAAAAGTGTTTATTTTATTAAATTACTGAAAACTCTGTCCAGGTGATGAGGATGCAGTAAAAGCTGAAGCATCATCAAAGTCTGGGGATCATCACTGGGTGAAATGTTCAGCTTTTTTTGTATAGCGCCAGGTCAAAACAGCGTTACCTCAGGGTGCTTTATATACAATCAACTTAAGTCAATCCACTGTCATCCAATCAGTATTCATACAAGCTAATTCATAATAAATAACATCCTTGTTCAGGAAACCAACAGATCACATTGAAACTAAACTTTGATTCAAGCCTCCATCCTGAGCTGCACAAGGTGACAACGGAAAGGACAAAAAACTCCCTTTTAATGGGAAGAAAAGTCCTCCAGCAGAGCCCGGATCAGGAGGGACATGCAGCTGCCTCAACCTTTAAGTCTGAATCTGTGATGGTAAAACTGACAAATAAACCAGCCTCGCAGTCTGACTGGACGTCTGAGGCTGATGTTTGGTGTCTGTCACGTTCACTCCTTAAATTTACAACTTTAATTCCAAAAAATGTAATTAAAAACAGAGTGCAATGGTTTATAAATCTTAACTTTTCTTTAATATAAACCCATGTTTTACTCCCAATAAACATAAACAACATTAAATGTTGAAACATTATAAAAAATTTGAGCTGATAGTGAATCTGATGGCAGCAACAAAAGGCTGGAAAAGTAACAGGTACAAACCAAAAACAACTGGAGGATAACTTGACAACTAATTAGGTGAAAGGGCAACACACCCGCTTACATAACCAGGTATAAAAAGAGCACGTCAGAGAGGCAGAGTCTCTGATTTAAATGTGGAAGTAGGTTCACCAGGTATTTAAAAACTAATAGAAAAAGAAAAGAAAAATGGAAAGAAATTCCTCAATGTAAAATTGTGAAGAGTTTGAAGATTACGTGGTCCCAGCTTTAGTTTTTTTTTTTTTTTTGTAGTTTTTAAACAATTATGGCTAAAAAAAAAAAAGAAAGAAGAAGAAGAAGAAGAAGAAGAAGAAGAAGAAGAAGAAGGGAAACTGATCTCTTAATATTTTCTGATAATCCTGAGATACAAAAGCAAAAAATCTCCACAACAGCTCAGTTTTAAATCAGGTAAGTCATGATAATAAGTCATGTAGTATTTTTGTTTTGTTGTTACTGAGCCTGTGTGTAATTTCAGGCAGAATGACAGAATGATTTCATGTAGCTTTGTTTTTATTCTACAAACGTCTCTAAATGTTTACTTGTCAGTAACATGGCCTCTTACAGGTTCAGTCTTTATGGATCTGACTGAATTCATCCAGAATTCAACATAACTCCAAAAAAAAAGGATCTAAAAGCATCTAAATGTATCAAATTTCAACATAAATATTTGGATAAATATATTAATATCACTTTAAAAATATCTATATCTTGCCCAGTACAGAGAGCACCTCTCCAGCCTTCCCAGTTGGACTCTCCAGCTTCTACAGGAATTTCCCATGCTGCTGCTTTCAAACCTCTGTGGCTCAACAAACATGAAGGGAGTCAAAGATCTGACACGGAGTGACGGTAAAGATTCGGTGCTGATGGAAAGTTTCAGCTGAACCTGGTACTTCCATCTTTATGGTCTGGGAGTGGTCTTCGTTTGCAACAGTAGGAGATCAATTCGGTGATCAAGTAACATCAACAAGTGTTTGTTAAATAAGCTGTAAGACAAATATAGATCCACAGCACCAGTCAAAAGTTTGGACACACTTTCCAGTTCAATGTAATGGGAAAGTGAGTGGTGCTGTATATTTTGAGACTCTAAATAAGAGTTAGAACATTCTGATTTAATGTCTACAAGTAAAAAATGACTCTTTCAGTTTAAAGCCCAACATCCAGAATGTGGTTCAGTCTGTTTAAAAAACTAATTATTTTTCATTTAAATGAGACTTAGTTCATTTTTATATTTCAATTATTTTTATGTGGCCTTGTCTTTTATTGATCGCTGGATCCTGAATTAAATGTAATCAAAGCAGAATTATTTCAGAACAGTGACGATAATGAGACGGTGACGAGCTAAAAATGGCTCTCTGATGACGAAAAACTGACAAGACGTTTGTGAGATTTCATTGATGAGACAAGACGTGACGAAAATGTTTAAAGGCTGATTGTTCGACACAATATTTCTGCCTTTTGTGAGCCCAACCAGCAACGCTGCTGCACCTTGGCCACGCCCACCACCAGACGTGCAGCGCACACACACAAGCAGTTCATTCATTCATAGATGAAACATGGCGGCAGCGTTGATGAAGGGGTTTGGTGGAAGCGATGAAACGATATATGGACATATTTTAACTATAATCCATCATAATTCCACTAGTAGACCAGGTCACGTTGAGCATGTGTTCCTCATCCTTTGCTCATATTTTGGACATGTGTGTGTTCAGGGTGGAGTTTTACACTTCAGAAAATTCTCAGAAATAAAGCCACAGTTACTAAAGTAAGGATGTTGTTGCTCTTTGCTTTTTAGGAGTAATTGATTACAGTATTTGCTGTTTGTTGGAAACCTTCTAAGTCTAAAACAATTCCTTTTAATTTTGTAATAAATGATGAAAATAACCAAACAACAAGCTCACAATGTGTTGAACTTATAGATCTGCTATTTTCTTGTGTGACATGTTTGTATGATGACGTAGGAAATCAATTCATGAAAAAAGCTGAAACATAGAAATAAAAGGTTTCTGGCCAGCAGCAGTTAGTATAACACGGCAGCTGGGCGATATGGCCTAAAAATAAAATCTCCTATAACCAAATCTGATTTCCGATTTTAATCGATTTTTTTCTTTTCTTTTGCAAAACATAAATAAACTTATTAAAAACATTTATTTGTTTATATAAATGAATGCCAGCAAAAATAAAGCATATAATGTCATAGC
>JBAFTB010000023.1:3355799-3365987 GCA_037177355.1 Melanotaenia trifasciata
AAGATAAGATAAGATAAGATAAGATAAGATAAGATAAGATAAGATAAGATAAGATAAGATAAGATAAGACTTTATTGCCCACTTGCACAAAAAATTGCCTTACCGACTTAACAATCATTAGTCAAAACTGCAGTCATACTAAAACAAAGTACATAAATATCCATAAAAATATCTGCAAAAACATAGAATCCATGAAAATGCATAGCCATTAAAATCCATTAGTGCTTACAGATAAAACATAGAAAAAGACACAGAGCATGCTCAGACCTCCTGTTTGTGGGGTTTGCACATAAACCCATCAGTTAAAGAAGAGTTTGGATTGTAAACACGGAAACGAAACAGTGGCGTGCTCAGATTTATCTACTTTGGGACCCAGTTTTAAAAATTCCCATTTTCTGGTTCACTGAACATCTATTCCATGTTGACGAAAGTCCAAACAATGAAACCCTAGTACATAGACCTAAACTGGTTTCCATGTGGACGTGGCCATAATCTCTGTGTGTGGTAAAAAGGAGGGCAAACACTACCATCAAATGATCTTTGATCTGTATACAGGTTCAATTAAACTAATGTGACAAAATGTCAACGCCTGCGAGAAAGAGAAGAGTCACCAAAACCACAAAACTGAAGCAACATTTTCACATCATCCATCTTGAAATCCTTGCAACGCGTAGCATGCTAAAGCTAACGCTACATCATGAGGTGCGGGTGCTGTTGCAAGGCTGTGAGCTGAACGATCCACAGCCGTCATGTTAACGTTATCAAATACAGAAGTAAATGAATCACAAATCTCAGATAGATAACTGATAGATTTTAATAAACAGATGTTTTTTCATTCACATCAACAGATGTGTCGTTTCATTAGGTGTAAATAATGACTTCAGAAATAAAAGGGAAAGTTTAAAAATACTGCATTTCCCTTATACTTCATATTATAATGGAGTAAATCTGCGTAAAACGTCTCGCAATACATTGAGTATACTCGATATATCGCCCAGACCTAACCTAAACTTATGTCATTTTCTTTCTGAGCACAGACATTTATGAAAAACAATCTTTTCTTTGAATAAAAACAGACCGAACAACATCCTGAATGCTGAGCTTTAAAATGTTCACATGACGGAGAAGAAAACTAAAAGAAACGTCCACAGTGAAGAAAGCAGCCTTTCAGAGGAGTGCAGCAGATTCGTAGCAAGGTGACTTTTTAACCAAAAGCTGCAGAGCTCACTGGGCTGTCAGCGTGGATATTATTAATTGAAACTGCTGGCTGCTATTTATAGGTTTTGTTTGTTCCATTCAGCAGCTCAGTCCTGACTGAGGCTGTGTTTTATGGGGAGGTTTCCACTGTTACAGCACCGGGGATGTCTGAGCTAAGGAAAATAAAAACAAGCCACAGAGCATCACAACACAGTGAGCTGGAGGTAATCGATGTGAATCTGTTTTACAGATCCTGTAAATGGACTCTGACAACTCTAACCACGAGCTTTCTCTGCATCATCCCTATATCATCACCTTCATCCCACCTCTGCTTCGTTACCTTCATCTCCCTCATCTTCCTCACTTGAGTCCTGAACCTGTTTTTTTAGGGCTGCTTCAGTATGACTCAGTGACTCAACACAGAAAACCTAAAGAGTAGAAAAGTGATGCTTCGTTATGTTTGCTGTGATTAAACACACCTCTTCTCCTCTTTGATGAGGCTTTCAGAGGGGTTTTGGGGTAAAAGAAAAGAGAAGAGACTGAGCGGGCATCAGGTCGGACACCTCAGTGGCCCAACTCACTAAACACATCTGCTGAAGGTGTGTGTGTGTACTGCAGTAGCTCAGTGGATGACTCATCTCTGCGTTTCTATTTGAGGCACATCAACCCCTGGAGTCACACTGCTGTCTGTGTGTGTGCATACTATAACTGTAGCCATGACAACCAAATTACAGTCAGTCAATTAGTTAGTCAACCAAAAGCTGTCAAACCATACAGAAGGGCTGAGTCTGAAACATCAGTCTTGTTCTTTCTGTGTTTATGTTGTAGGGATGTCACGATTAATCGTAAAGATCCCTCAATAATAGGGATTCACGACATATCGGCATTGATATCGGCATCGGTCGATGTTAGTCTTTTTTTTTTTTTTTAACATATCGGTATCGGTCCAATAACCAATAACTGATATTAACAGCCGATATTTATTTTCGTCTAATTGCTGTTTGTGTACGTGTGTCGGGAGGGGAAGGTGGGTTTGGTCATGCGGCCATGTTTGGTCATGTGACAGCGATGCAGCACTGCATTGTGGGTGTAACTGAAGCTAAAAGCATGTCAGCTGTGTGGTCATTTTTTATGGTGTCAATAGAAGATACTCGAAAAGCAGTATGTAGTATCTGCAAAGTCAAAGCGATGCGAGGAGGTGCCGTGTCAAATCATTCAACCACAAATTTGATGTCATCTGAAAAACTACCATCCAGAAGCTCACAAACAGTGGCGGGAAGCTAACGCCCCTAATGTTTGCATCATTTTACTTTGTACAGAATTTGATCATCTTAAACCTTTTGAAACAATATATATATATATATATATATTGATATCGGTAAATATCAGTTATCGGCCACAACAACAATATTAATATCGGATATCACCGAAAGCCACAGGCACTGTTGAGAAGTATAGCTGATATGACGTGATTGCATCCACCATTTTGGCTTGAAAGATAAAACGAATTCAAGTCAGGTGAGCAGGAGTGAGAGCTTTACAATGCACCATAAAATCAAACATCTGACAACAATCTCGATTATAACAGCAGACCAAACAGTGCCAGTGTGAATGCGCCCTGCAGTGTTTAAATGTAGCTGTGCTGCTTTGATGTGCCAGATGTAGAAAACAAAACTGCATCAAAACAGATCCATAGAGGAGTTCTAACAACTTCATAACCTTTAAAAGATTTGATTCCCAAATCCAATGATTCGGAGCCAGATAACATAAAAAAAACTTGTAGCTTACCATGCTAACAAGCTAAAGTTTTTTAATCATTGGCAAATGTGACAGCAGTCTGTACCAACCACCAGAAAGCATCACTCATCTCACAGCACACTGCTGACCTCCATCAAGCCGCAGCATCTTCCTGAACCAGCATTCAGTCTAACAGGCTGAGCTCGCAGCAGCAACAAGGGACCTAACGTCCAACCCATCACCAGAATCGAGCCAGTAACTGCTTCACGTCTGACCGAGACTCACCTGAGGGGTGTGACGAATTCATCAAGGTTGGATCTGGACTTGCACTGGGTTAAAGTGGGTCTTCTGAGTCAGCCATCAGGTGGAGAACAGAGCAGGTAGACGAGCCAGACTTTGTTTTCAACGTGAAATTTTCCTGTAAAGGACATTTTTTGTCATCACTCTGACTCCTTTTATACTCAGACCACATTTTTATACCAAAAATCTCTAACATTAGCATCATGGTGCTTGAATCAGGATTTCTGCTGATCACTGATCACATGATATATTTTACTCAGTATGCAACAGATTTTTATTCCCAACTAATTTTACCTGACTGCTGATGCCAAGACAGATACAGATTTATGATCTGATAGACATGTTTGATAATATTTACGTCACAGATATGATATAAAGTCATTTCCGTTCCCGAACTGAGAAATTACTTCTACTGTGATCGAATAGAAAAAAACTTCACTTCTGAAGCATCAACAACTCTGCGTCCACTGGACACATCAAGTCCACCAGTTCAATTATAAGTTGACCCAAATATTTAATCATCAAATCTCATGGCAGCAACTTAACGTCTTGTAGACATGGCTGAGATGACTTACTGAAGTTCAAACTGAGCATCAGAACGAGGAGGAGATTTACATGACTTTAAAGGCGGTATGGTTGTTGGTGAGTATTTACTGGGATTTTCACACACAACCATCTCCAGGGTTTACAGAGATGGTCTGAAGAAGAGAAAATGTCCAGTGAGCAGCAGTTGTCTGGACCAGAATGTCTTAGTGATGTCAGAGGTCAGAGGAGAATGGGCAGACTGGTTGGAGATGATAGAAAGACAACAGGAAGTCCAAGACGAACTGGTTCCAACCAAAGTCTGCAGAATATTATCTCTGAACACACAACACGTCCAACCTTGAAGCAGATGGGCTTCACCAGCAGCAATTCACACACACTCACCAACACTGGACAACAGAAGATGGAGAAATGTCTTGATCCGTGTGCTAATTGGCTAAATGTGCTAGCTGAACCTTTACTAGCCCTTTCACACTGGCAGGGCACAGTGAACAACATAACGTAACTTTGAACTGGTTGAAGAAGTTGGTTCTTCATGAACAGTGATGTCATCAGTAGGCAAACAATGAGTTCACCTGAACTCCAGAGGAATATGCTGGCTGTCAATGTTTACACCTGTACTGTATTACACGCTATGTTTCAATAAAGTTTAAAAATAAAAAAACAAACACCACATTAAACAATCTATAAGATTAAGAAAGTGAAGAAGGAATACCAGCGATCACAGCAGCCACCACCGTAGAGCGAGTGGAAAGAGTATCCCCTGCCACCCCCGGGTCCTCCACTAATGAAGATGCTGGAACGAACACAGACCACCTGGTAACAGTTCAGATCAGCTGACTGAGCTTTAACAAACCCCATAAAACCTGAATAGTGCAGTGTTGTGTTTAGGGTTGGGCATCGTTTCAATTTGAACATTCAAGTTCCGATTCCGGTTCCTAACGATTCTCGAACCCGATTCCTTTAAGAGTCAGGGTAAAAAAAGTTTACAAGTTTTCCCACCTGGTGCCAGTTTGTTCGATAAACTAAAACTTCTCTGATAACACTTTTCTCAATGTAGGCATGCTATACCTTGTTAGAAAGCTTAGATTCTCGGAAATCGAGCCCCATAATTTATTTTACAGTTCTCCTAAACACTGAAACACAGTTAGTAAAAGAAACACTATGGCAGCAACAATCTGCTCCTCCTCTACCTCTGTCAGAGCCACCGTTACACACCTGGTCTAACTCTATCTGTCACCTTCTGCACACACCCATCACATTGCAGTTAACATATCTCTGAATATGTTGCACATGCTAAATATATGTATATATAGGAAAAATGTATATGTGTACATATACTATTATTATTATTGTTATTACTATTGCTATTATGTTATTATTATTAGTGTTATTATTATTATTAGCATATGACATTGCGGCTACCATTTTATACTATTATTACACAGTTAATAATAGTTGTGTTGTGTTGTGTTTTTTGTGCACTATACCGGACTGCTATGACAACTTAAGTTCCCCTTGAGGATGAATACATCTCTCTCTCTCTCTCTCTTCCCCCTCCATCCATCCATCCATCCATCCATCTAACTAACAAAACTAACGGGACTTCCTACCTGTTTTGTAGTAATGACGTCACATTATCGTCTATTAATAATCTACCGTATTACTTTTCCACAGAAGGGTCCAGTGTTAAAAAATATCAAAAATAGTTTCCACAAAATTATTCCAAGTTATGTATTTTTCCAGTATAGTCCTTTAAATGTCTGTCTGTAAACTCCTTCATATATAAAATCAATTTGCTTTCTGTGAACCAGTGTTGTTGGGTACGTTTGTATTCCTCATTTTTCTGGCCAAAAAGAAAAGTGTCCCCACTGTTGTGTGGCCTTTCCATCCCAGGACACCTGGAGATACACAACAAGCGCTCCCTGCTTGACTAGCTAAAACGCATGCGCTCCTTTGTGGCCTGAAAAAGTCTGATGATAGGCTGTCATTCATGCCATTCACAGGTGTAGCCAATCACTAGGCGGTAACGCAGACACATCCGGCATTTTCTTCTTTGTTGGTGTTCGGCGGCTTCGTCTTCTGGTCGGCGGACCAGGTATCGAAATTAGGAATCGAAATGTAAAACTTTGAACGATTACAGGAAAATCGTATAGTAAGTCCCTGTTCCAATCGATGCTCGATGCCCAACCCCTAGCTATGTTGCCTGGCAACTAGTTTAAATTTGGTTGGTGATGTATATTAGCTCATGTTGACTCCCTAACATCTCATGAAATCCGATCAGCCATCTGAAAATATAGTTTATTTTGTGAAACGGTAGGTGATAATGGAGCGTGATGACTTAACCATCAACTTTCAGGAACAAATCTTCAGCATGTTTTGTTTACTTCCATGGAGTAAAGACTTTCCACTCTGGCTCTGGTTAAACTGGTGTGAATATGGGCCAGTTTACCATAAAGGTTCTGGGACTAGAGAATGGAGCTGCGTAAATTTGTGAGATTAAACAATATTAATTCATGGGATAATATAAGCAGACAGCACTCTGATCATTAAATGTCCCTTTATTACAGCACAGACGTCTCAGACAGAGCTTCCTCGGTTCTTTCCTTTATTTTTTCCAGTGACTTCTTTTGAGCACCCGTGTGAGCACGTTTTGTGTTGGAATATTAATTCCTCACCATGACGGCACGAGTGGTTGTTCAATCCATAAATTCACGGTTCTGCAGTTCTGCTATGTGTGACCGTTATTAACAACTCTGGTGCAACCCTAGTGGACCCGAACAGACTTGGGAACAAGTCAAGAACAAAAACATACATCCAAGCGGTCAGTGACGAGGCTTTAATTCTTCATCAAAAGAATGCATCTATCCCTAAAAACTCTTTCTTTCCTAAGCGCTCCTTTCACAATCCGTGCACAAACGTAGATGGGATGGTCTAAAAACAGGCAGGCCATTTTCAGAGAGAACTGACTGGTCAGGAGGTGGTGCTTTCATGTGCATTGATCTCTTATCCAGAACATAACCTGCAGGTTAGCTGTTCAGTGTAAGTTACCATGGTGATTTACACAGACAGACAACACAGGGTTAATCCTGGAGTTATCTCGATAAGAGAAAATCCAGCTTCGTAGTACTGGCCTCTGAACATAAAGCCTAAAACACTCAAAATAAACAGACACATGGTTGAACTCCTGTCAGATCAGATCTTTTTAATTCATGTGAAAACAGCTGGATAAATATTTTTTAATACTTTCTTTGCAATCAATACTACATTCTATCAAATCGACTTTGGGGTCCTAAATTTTGAGATCTGACAATATTAGCATTTTCCATGTAATTTAAAAAAAATACAAACAATAAAATTATTTGAACAGCTTAAGTCAAAAGTGTAAACAATGTTTACAAAAGTTTACAGTGAAGCAGTGAAGAATCTGAAATATTTCTTAGTAATTTCACAGCTGTTTTCAACTGTTTCCACATCTTTAAACCACACAAAGAGAGATTTTTGTTGCCGTCTCAGACACTGACTGAATGTTGCTGTAACGTCAGTGTATTTATTAGAAAATACATGTTGTTTTTTAGCCCTTTAATTCAGTCTCAGAAAAGACCGGATGAGATTAAATCATTCCTAACCATCCAGTTTTCTTCATTCCAACATCTTGAAGGCATTTCCATCTGCCTGAACTGGCCAAAGTCAGATCTTTCTTATTGTTTGTTTTTCAACATTAATGAAATAAGCTGATCTCATTAATAAACTGTAGCCCGGTCCTTTGGCGCCACCTACTGCTCATGTGCTGACATAGAAGCAGGAGACAAGGAAAAAAACGCCACACACTGATATCCTGAAGGCTGGTCTTGAATGAATGTCAAAGGGCCTTTGTGTGGCTGCATGTTGCACATGAGCGCTGATTTCCCTGACTTCCCCCACACCCCCACCCTGTGTCTGAGTGTATTCAAATACAGCACATGAACGCAGTGCAGCAGGTCGGCCTGAGGTCTGCTGGCTCTTGGCCCAAACTCTTACCAAGCTGTTTAATCGTTTAACGCATGGATGTTGGATTTCTCATCAGCATCATCACATCACCCTGATCCAGGATTTACTAACCTGTAATGGCAACTGAATGACTCTCAAATAGTTTAAAGTAAACCATTAATCCTTCATCCTCCGCCGCAGTAAAAATAACCCTGATTTTTCACAAACACCCAGACCTTCTACAAGCTGATAAGCCACTACAATTAAGTGCAAACTGGTCCAACACCAACACCGTTTGCAGGAAAGGTGGCAGTATGTTTTGTTTTTGTAGTTTTGATCAAGCTCATTTTTTTTGTTTGTTTGTTTTCATCACCATGAAATATTCTGTTTGCATCCTGAAAGATTGGAGTTTGTTTAGTTTGCATATGTTTAAGTGCACATTCCTGCATGGATGCACTTTGTGCAGATGAAGAGGGACAACTTCTGTCACAACAAACGTAACCACGTCTGGTGTGAGATGATGGTTCATGATGCTATGGTTAAATTAATGCTTTTTGTTTTATTTTTCTATGGTTTTTACCCTCCATCAGTTTCACTGAAAAATGCACATTGATGGTGTAACACGGTGAACAGCCCAGCAGCTGCTAAACTCCACCATCCAGCCATCTTTATTATATTCTGATGTGAAATGTTAAACTTCACGGTGTTATAAATATGTTATTACATAATGTTGCTAACGCATCCGTGTGGCAGCTCAGTGCACTGATGTATTAATTCCAATCAAAATGGTAAATGGTCTGTATTTATATAACGCTTTTCTGTACCTGGAACGATACCCAAAGCGCTTTACATCACACATCACATTCACACATTCACACACACATTCACACACTGATGGCGGAAGCTGCCATGCAAGGCGCTCAACCACGACCCATCAGGAGCAAATAGGGGTTCGGTGACTTGCCCAAGGACACCTCGACATGACCTCAACCTGGCTGAGGATCGAACCGGCAACCCTCGGGTTACAAGACGACCGCTCTACCTTGCTGAGCCACACCGCCAAAATAACCATCTTGTCCCAGAACGCGGTCCTTTCCCGGTCTTTCAACTGCTTGTCAACCTGTGAGAGTTTCTACATTTAACCTATTCAATGTCTAAACGCTTGTGTGGATTCAGATTTCTTAAAGTTAAACTTGTTCTCAATCTTCGTCTTCTAAAACAGCTGTAAATGACAGAATAAGAAACACAGACTACTTCTCATTTTATGTTAGATTTGTAGTATAAATCATTATTGTAAATTTGTCTATTTATCTCCCATCGATAGTGGAGCTAAACCACATTTTTAGAAGCTAATAAGGGTGCAAATGAGAGTAAACCCACAAAAATACATACAATTATCTGAAGTTTGGATTACCTTCAAGGACACCGAGTGTTTGGTTCAAAAAGAAGATTAATGGCACCATTAAAGGATGTGACTGTACAAGGGATTTTAGATGCACTGGATGCTACACAGGAAACCCAA
This sequence comes from Melanotaenia trifasciata, assembly GCA_037177355.1. NCBI lineage: Eukaryota > Metazoa > Chordata > Actinopteri > Atheriniformes > Melanotaeniidae > Melanotaenia > Melanotaenia trifasciata. The sequence continues at coordinate 3,365,068 of JBAFTB010000023.1, forward strand.
AACTCGAGGGCTGAACGGTCAGATGTCATGGACTTGGTCATGAAAAGGTGCCATCTCGCCACTTGCATTTTCACCAGGAGTTTCTGAGGTTGCTTGTAGTTACGGTAGCGTTATAATATTCTGGCCTCAGTAGTTCGCTGTTACAGATGCAGTATTTTAGCAGGAACCTGCTGATCTGACTGCACAAGTGAAGTAAAGGATGTTTTCTTCTTTCTTATTTATTTCACAAAGCTATTTCAGATCATATGGATGCGTGCATCCTTGTGTTTTAGATCTCAGACAGCTTGTAACTCTCTCAGCCAATCATGGGAAACCTGACAGAGTCAGCACATGATGTGGGGCCACGTGATTGTCACAGCGTAACAGGGAAGGGTCCTCCTCTTTGTGTGCGGAGGTCCAGGCTGTTTTTTTCTGTCAGCTGGTTCAACTTCAACATCTGTTTCAGCTTCACTTTCTAAACGTTTACTTTCGCCATCAACATCTCCAATAACAGTTTCCCCGCTGCGGCCCGTCCAGCATTATTTAGGTCGTCTGAACCGGTGTTCTCGGTGCCGGTTGAAGGTAACTTCAAAAACAAAATATGTAAAAACCGTGTTTTCTTACTGAAATTCCAGCAGCAACACTGTCAGTGTTTGGCCCTGCATCAGCTTTTTACATTTAACTAAAAGTACATTTAAACAAAATATCTCTAAATGCTCCCACAGTTCCATTTTATCATAAGAACGTTTAACGTAAACACAAAGACGATATTTTACTGGATTATAATGCTACTGGACTAATGGACTAATCTTGTCCTGGGCAGGACTTCTTCACCTTTTACTGTACAAAAGGGCCAATTTATATAATAATTCTGTTTTGGTTTAATTTGTAATAAATAACTAAACCACTTGTTGTTTAACAGCTAAAACCTTGAAAAAATG
>JBAFTB010000023.1:3424718-3438790 GCA_037177355.1 Melanotaenia trifasciata
CTGAATGAAATTAATGGGTTATTGTGAAGACGTTGACAAGAAGCTGTTGGATCCATTTGATTTTATTTAGGTGTGTTGGAGCAAGGATATAACAAAATCCTATAGGATAGTGCTCCTTGAGGACCACAGTTTGACACCCCTGTCTGGATCCATGATCTCAGTGATAATCACTTAAGATTTCTGGTCTCTCTTCTGGACAATCTTATAAAAACTGTTAAACTCTGGACTTAAATGACCCCCTCTGAAAATCTGGAATTCCTCATTTATTATTCCCTTGTCTGATGCAACCATTGTTGGATGTACATTGATGTATGTATAGTATGTATGTATGCATTGATACATACATACCTATCACATCACCTTAAGGTAAAAACTTCTGTCTTCTATACTAAAATAATCCTGACATATCACACAGTAATAAGTGGTACATATATGCTAAATATTTTAAAATTTTTATTAAAGGGGCAAATAAAGACTTCAGATTAACCAATTAGAATCTTCTGCCAACTTTCTTTCATTAGAACCATTAAAAACTTCCTCTTATTAGACCTCAAAACTACAATATTAAGAATAAAAGGGAAGTTTTGATTGTTTTTAGCCCAAAATAACCTGCGTGTGTCTATATAGCTCCTTGTATTGAGACTTCATTGTACCGTGATCCAGCAGCAGCTGGGCGGTGCTCATGTGTCCCTCTGAGGCTGCCGTCATCAGAGCCGTTCGACCCTGCTGGTCCACCCTGTTCACGTCCACGCCGTGGTTCAGCAGCAGATCCACCACCTGACGGAGAGACAGAAACTCAGGATTCCCACAGCGACCATCAGAGGTTTAGTGTGTGTGTGAACTGGTGGTTTTACCTGCCAGTGGCCTCGTCTGACGGCGCTGACCAGCGGCGTGACGCTCTGCCTGTTGCCTTGCTCAATGGCGGCGCCCTGATCCAACAGCAGCCTGCAGACAGACAGCCGACCACGTCCAGCTGCCGCAGTCAGAGCTGAAACACATGAACACGGTGTTTGGTCTGCAGCCTCTGAGCTCCATCACATTCAGGTCCAAACGTAGTCCGACTCTTATCTGATCCGGTCTGAGAGAACCCAGGAGGAAACCCTGGCTGACACGTAGTCGCTCAATGTTTATCTCATCCATCTTACTTATGGCTGAGTTTCACCTCACATTTTATTGGCTCAATTCTCATCACAACTTCATGATTATCATGATTTTAATGTGTTGATTCATTTGTTTTCACTATAAATGCGTAAAATCACATGAACACTCAATACAGGTCTTTAAGTTTGATTTATTTCAATCTTTTGATGTCAACATAACAAAATAATATAGAAACAGGGTAAACAAACAAAGAAGTCTCTTTCCAACTAAGTCCCCTCTGCTCTGTAAAGAATAAATAAATCCTACATAATAACTCATAATAAAACAGATGGACAGGCTACAGGATGAGGGAGTGGAGCATTTAGAAACACATGGAAAACATCCAGCTTTGACTTCCAGCTGTTCTTTAGCAGAAAAGCTGTTTGACACAAATAATACTGGAACAGCGGAAATAAAAACGCTTTCTTCTACAGCCTAATGCACACTTACGTCACTCTCCCGTCGAGTTAGCTGTGTTTGAACAATTAAAGTATCTGTTAGAGTTTAAGACCATTTTGTTTTCTTGCAGCACAACACGATAACATTTCATTTCAACGTTAACATTTACTGTTACTTTAGCATATAAAACTGGTGGTTATCCTGCAGGAAATAAAACATATTCCATGTTTTTCTTCCTTTTCTGAAACTTTTTTATGGTTGCTTTCCAGGCCGGCGAGTCAGCCTCCACAATGGTTTGATTTTTTCTTCTATAACCAAAGAAATCTGACAAGGACGAGCTAATCTTCTGCCGTACTTTCCCCCTGCAGCGCGACTCCAGCGGAAAGACGTGGATGTTGAATAACTTTGGTTTCGTTACGTGTGGAAGTTGCTATGACCTGCCGTTATGGTTCAGACATAATCCTTAATGGAAAGTGATGTAATGAGTGATCTTTATGACTGATTAATTGTAACACTGATTACTTGTGAAAACCAAGTAATCGTGAGATCCCTACTCACATCCCGTTTGCCATGTTGTGTGTTGTGTGCAGCATGAAGTGGTGGCCAACCTAGCTCATCGTACACCAGCACATGTGGTGAACATGTTCCTAGTGGCTGAAAATATTTTATGACTGAGTTATTTTTAGCTTTTCCAACTTTTCTAATCCCCAAACTTCAAGGTTCCTTGTGAAGTCATAAAAAAGGAGAGCGAGCCGAGGGTTTTATGAAAAGACACGAAGGAAAGTGGCTGATGAACCCTTTGTTAGGATCTAAGAGTCAAATCGTGTCTGAGTTTTCAGTGATAACTTGGTTGAGGTTTGTAAATCTGTTTACTGGTTAGGGTCCTTCTCTGTTTGCTTCTGATATGTTGTGGCTAAATTAAAGCTCACAGGGCGATAAAAGCAGCCAATCAGACTGCAGCAGGACGGTGAGCAAACAGATTTTTAGGGCAACATCCTCATTCAGACACATGTTTGTTTTCTGATAACATCAGCTGAGACACACAGACGCAAACCCGAGCAGCCGTCCAGGAACGAACAGAAGTGTAGTTTTGTTATGAACCAGGAGAAATGTTCAGTTTCATCCACCAGATGTCGGCTCCGAGAGGAGCAGCAGCCACTGGCTGCTCTGTTTACCACCCTGCTGTTCTCTGAACGCAGCTCAGACAACAAAGATCAACCAGCTGAATTATGAATGAGCTAAAAGCTGGCTATGTAACATGAAATTAACCCTTCATATTCTGCTATCACAGCTATCTAAGTCCGACTGTGGAGCAAACGTCTGTGTTTTCTTCTGTTAACGTTATTTTGTCTTTTTCTCGTCTCACACATGAATCGGATGAGTTTGTATTTTGAGTTTTAGGCTCGACATTTATGCCTTTTTTTTATTTCCCCTGCAAACGTGCATGAAATGCAGCATTTAACACAAACATGTTTATGATTCTTAGGAAAATACTGGAAAAAAATGACTATTTATGGAGGTGTGTTGTGCAGGTTTTATAGTACCTGTCTCTCCCCACAGACTGTCGTATATATTAATCTCCGGTCTCTGCTCCTCTTCCTCAGCTTCCTCTGGAAGATCCAGTAAGTATGACACCATCTGCACACAAACACAAGATTATTCATTAAAATGGATGAAAACAATGTCGCATATGACATGTTTTCTTAATTAAAAAATGAGAAACAGTCTCATTAAAGGTTTTATGTGTGTGTGTTTAACCTCTGCATGGCCCATGCTGGCTGCTGCAACCAGAGCCTGCTGCACCGCTGTGCTCCTGCTCGCCCCCCTCTGGCTGCAGCAGCAACTGCAGCTCCAGTCAGTGCACTTCAACAGGAAGCGCAGCACCTCCAGACGACCCCGCTGAGCTGCCAGAACCAGAGCGGACCGACCCGAGCCGTCCACATGACCCACCTAAAAGCACAAGCGAGACAGAGACTTCGTTAATAAAGTGACATGACAGCTCCAACATGACATCACGTGTTATCATTTCATGGTAAGTCAGTGGATGGTGTAATAATAAAATCCTTGGTTAGGACTAGGACACATTTTAAAAACTTTTTTGAGACGAGAACTAATTTAAGGACCTTTAATTGGTCTAAAACCAAAAGTATATGACAGCAACCAAACCCCGCCGACGAAGCTCCGATACCTTGGCTCTGTGCTGATTCAGCATGGTGACGATGTCCAGATGACCAGCTGCAGCAGCGAATCCCAGAGCAGCCAGACCATCACTGGACTGAGCATCCACCTGAACGCCCAGTTCAGAGACAGAAAGGCTGGAGTCTTTCAGAGAAAACTCAACACCATAAAAACAACAGTACAGGCAAGTAAAATAAAATAAAATAAAATAAAATAAAATAAAATAAAATAAAATAAAATAAAATAAAATGAAATAAAATAAAATAAAATAAAATAAAATAACTTATAATAAATTGTATAAAAATGAAATCAAATGAAATTAAATTAATCTGAATTAAATAACATTACATAAAGGAAGATAAAATGAGAAAAAAATGAATAAACAATAAATTTAAATAAAAATATATAAAATAGTTACAATAAATGATCAAATAAACTCAGATAAAATAAAAAAAAGTTCATACAAAATAAACAATATTTATAAAATACCATTAAAATAAATAATGACATTAAAATGATAAAAATAATAATAATAAAAATGAAGATAAAAATGTACCTGAGCTCCATGGTCGAGCAGCAGCGCTACGGCGTCAGTGTGACCCAGGTGGGCGTGCACACACAGCAGGGGGGCGTTGTTGAGGACGTCAGTACAATCATTTACATCAGCCCCGCCCATAATTAGTAGCCTGCTCACCTGGACAGGTAGAAACCGAGTTACTTACAGTCCACTGATCATTAACACACACTTAAACAACCGTGTGTGTGTGTGTGCTACCTTGATGTTGGGGGTGTAGAGGTTACGCAGCGATGAGAGTACAGGACTGAGGCTCGTCGTGCTGTAGGACAGCCACAGCCCCTGAAGGACAGAGGAGGAAACCCCGAGCTTCTTACTCAGGCCCTGCAGAACGAGATGGAAACAAGAAAGAGACTAATGTTCGGTTTTCAGGTTAAACACAAGCAGACGTTAATCAGTCATCTGAGGGTCAGTGTGTCTCTTTACTGCCACAAACAGAAAGAAAAAACTTTACACATATTAAGGAGCAAAGACATGACGGCGTACGAGGGCCGTCCCCTCTGCCTATGGCAGGGTTCGCACAGGCCTCATATGTCAACATAACGTTATCCCAGACTTTACCTTACGACTTGTGGCCACACAGAACTGCTCGGTACGTGATACAAATACCACGATTGAGATATTAAAAAGCACGGCTAAGATTGTAATAAATAAGCACAAACAACTTTTGGTTTACATCGTTTCTTCTTCTACTGCTCTTTATTTTTACTTTACTATTCTGCATGTCAAAATATTTCTTCAGTTCAAACATGAGATGCATGTAAACAAACAACTGGAATAACTTTTCAAGAGGAGCCATGTGAACACTGTAGATCCGAAGAGAACTGAAACCTGATTGGAGAAATGCTGCTTATGTGAACATGGCTACTGTGAGTCAGTCAACAATCTTTAATATCAGCATGACAGGCTCGACTGTCCTGCAGAGTCATGCAGAGATCATCTCTGGATCAACGTGAAGCTGATGTGTGAAACGAGCTGCCACTCATTTAGTTATATTGGTGAGCTACAATCGTTTGCTCATGGTTCTGTTTATATCATTCATGACACGATAATGGAGCCAGAGCCGTTGACAGATGTGTCCAGTAATCATCCAGATGACGTAAAGATATGCAAATCCAGCATATGGTATTTTCAGCAGCTGATGCAGAACAGGAAGTTGGGTGCCTGCAACAATATTGTCACTATGATGACTGGGATGTGCATGAAAATCAACCATGTTAAGCAGGGGAATTTTCTGTCATCAGGACTTGTTTTATTATCAGATGATTTATCGCTCATCTGATACTAAAATTAAATGTCATATTGAATGCATATTTAATATAATATATATTAAGTTAAATTTGCTCATGAAACTTAAATGAGGTGGAGATTCATTTTAATTTCCTACAACCAGCCATCAGTTTCCACCTCCAGCAGCTGTCACACGGTGAAACCCAGCAGAGGGTTTCTGTGAAAAACCATCTGCCACTTAGTTGAAATCCGGCTCTCTGATCAGATCATTAAACGCTAACAGCGATTTCTTCACCCCAGGCAATAAACATTTTCCATCCATTCATTTTATGTTCGGTGCACTTTACAGCTTGAAGTGCTGCCTTATGTTTGTCTCCTAATAAGCTCAGGGTTTGGGTTCTACCCCCCCAGGTGTTTGCACATGTGTACAGCTGCAACATGATGGGATGTGAAAACCAGGATCCCCAGTATAACATCTGGGTTGGGCCAGTTTTACTGGAAGTGTAATGGGATTTTTTCGGGTCAGATTTTGGGACTTGAGTGAGAAAAATGAAACGTGTGTTTGTGCGTGAGGGCAGACCTTATAGATGTGAGCTTTCAGGATGTGATGCCCCAGCTCCAGCGTCTGCTGTCGGCTCAGCTTCCCGTCCTGTCTGCAGAGCCAGAAGGCCAGCAGAGTGTGTCCACTCCTGGAAACAAACAGATGCCTCAGTGAAAACATCTCCCTCTCCTCTCTCCTCATCACGCTCTTCCTCCAGCTGTTCCAGGTGTTGTTGTACCTGGGGTCACAGAGGAACCTGTCATCCTGCCCCTCCTCCCTCCACACCAGCCACTCCCTGAAGGAGGCGTGGTTTAGCATCCTGCTGCTGTCGCTCCGCCGCAGCAAGAATGACGAGAGCTGCTCCAGACGCTGCGTGAACTCCGTCCACTGCATCGTTCCTCCACTCAGAGACCCCGAATTCACCACCTCAAACAACTAGAGGATGAGATGAGACAAGAAAGCTAACAGCCAAACATAGGAAGACAAAAGTACATTTCTTTAAAGTTGCTTTTAAATGACCACACTACAGTGACACGCTTCACTTGTAAAAAGGGTAAAGTGAGTTTGAGGTAAGCTAAATGCTAATGTTAGCATGCTAACATTAGCGGGCAGAGTGCGTTTGAGTTAAGCTAAATGCTAACATTAGCATGCTAACATGTTTGTAACATTTCATTATATCTTTTCATGGGACAACACTATTATTACTATTATTATTATTTTTCTGTGAAATTAAGTAAATAAATAAAATGTGAATATAGAATTTAATTCCAACTTGTAAATTCAATTTAAATATTTGAAAAAGTCAAGTAGAATAAATTAAATAAAGATATCAAATATGAAAATGTATTAGAAACTAATTTCAAATTTTAAATTAATTAAAAATATAGAATAAAATAGAAAGAATATAGAAAAAAAATAAACAGAAAATTGTTTTTGAGTTTAATTTGATTTCTTTTAATTAAAATCAAGTAGTAAAAAATATAGAAAAACAAAATATAAACTATATATTTTTAAAACATATAAATCAAAAATTGTTTAATTAGTGTTTATTATAACTGTTTTAAATTGAAATCAAGTATATATAAATCAAGTAAATATATAAAACAAGATATGAAATAAACACAAAAATAAAACATATAAAAATGTACTAGAATTTAAATGGTTTTAAATAAATTTATTCAAAAAATCAAATAAATAAAATATAAAATTAATTATTAAATAAATATAAAATATAAGTATATTTTTTTTATTTTCATTAAAACTAAATATTAAAAATGGTAAAATAATAAGATATAAAATACCACATGAATATATAAACTATAAAAAAAAACATTAAAATAAAAGAAGCTGATGCTGATGTAAAGTCTTGGTATTTGGTAAAAACTGAGCGCTGTAGACCAGAGAAGTGAGGCCAGACCTGCTGGTCGGTCAGCGGGTGCAGCGAGGCCGTCGTAACGTTGAGCAGAGGCAGGACTCTCTGAAAAGACGACTGGGTGGGAAACCGCATGTTGAGCTGCAGCTGGTACACCTCTGCCAGGCTCACAGGAACCACCTGCAAACACACACATTTCATTTCCCTCAGAAAAAGTAGCTCTCATGTGGCTCCTTCATCCCGTCCTTCTCTTACCTTGAAGCTCGAGCTCTTCAGGACGAGGTATCCTCCTTCTATCAGGTCAAGCGTCAGTTTCAGGTAGAGGTACGAGCCTCTGCTCAGGCTCTTCAGGTGGCTGATCAGCTTGGCCAGCGCCGTGTTGTCGAGGCGGCCATTACTCAGCGACACGTTGCTCTGGATCTCAGCACTGCTGTGAATCCGCTGCATCAGGTAGCCCTGAAAATAAACACATATAGAGTTCAGGTGTACAGACAGAGGTCATGAAACGGATGGAGAAACAGGTTCATGTTCATCCTACCTGCAGGTCCTGGTCTATGGCACTGCTCTCCTCCAGCCGGTCCAGAGAGATCCGGTGAAAAGGTAGAGAACGAGTGATGTCCTGATGGAATAAAACACAGTAGCTCAAGTAAACTTTGTGCCTGTTTAATGTATTTTCTGCTAATCAAAGCAGCTGAAAAGGATTTCCACGTAGCATTTTTAATCAGTTTAACCTCTTCATCACAAGGCCTACTTTTTCTGCCTCCTGTCCGAAATGACACACCCAAAATAAATGACGCATGTCTTCACAGCTACAAGGTCTGTGGGTATACTCGTGGTCTCATAAGAAAGCTGAGACATGTGAGATCCAGATATGTGTCAGAGTAAATTCACATGGAACCCAGTAGAAAATGTAGATGTTATCTCTTTTTACAGTGAAAACCAGAGGACAGCCGCCCAGTTCATCTAGAAATGAGTGTCTGATGAGGACCTGTGCTACAGTAGAAGCTAAAAAAGTGAACCTGAGCAGGTTTCAGGCTGTTTTAATAGAACCTCTATCAATGGTTGGAAGCAGGAGAACTTTTGTTCCACAGTGATGAGACAGACATGTTTGTAATGAGCTAAGTCTCTGCTGTCGTATGGTGCCTGTTTGTGTGGTTTGCTTTAAGTGGAGAAATCAAAGGATCTGAAGTGGACAGTGCTGTTCTCATGTCTTTCTTAACATTCCCACATAATTGCTTGAGGTTTCATCTGTTTGGTTTGGATGCCAATGCTTGGTCGAGTCTTCTAGCTGAATTTCTGGAGTTGAGAGGCTGCATGTTCTGTACGGCGCGCATCTCATGCTTCACCCTGTACATGGGAGTCTAGTCAATAAAAGGTTATTAGTTCAATCAGAACAAAAATTCTTCTTGTAAACAGTCGAATTAGCTCTAAATTTGATGAGAAAGTTCAGGATGTGGCGTCTCCCCCACAGCCTCCTCCTCCACAGTGAGTCCACGCTTACTCACTGCTTCTTTATAGACAAAAAACTACTTTCCTGTAAAGCTGGTGATAAACTTGCTTTCTTCTGTGTTAGGATTTCCACACACAAGCAGAAAGGACAGTGTCTCAAAAGTTTAAAGAGACTTGTTTGGATTAAATGCTTTGAAGCATGTTTCGTTTTTGGAATTCTTTATGATATAAGTTTAAATCTTAAACAGGTGGAAGAAAAATACTTGTCCATGCAAACAAAGGAAAACAACTGCAAAGAGGATGTCAGAAAAGCTGCTGCACACAGGCAGAGCAAGGTGAAGACGAGTGCACGAGGACAAGCAGATGAGGTGTTAGACCTAGTTTTCGTGTAGTGAAGACCTAATTTAGTCTCCTTTTAGCGGCAGCCTCACACTGTAATCAGATCAGACTTTACAATCAAACACATGATCTTTATCAAGACTACAGCACAGCTCAACACAGTGACCAAGGCCTACAAGAACTTCTAATCCCAAACCAGTTAGCAGTGGTGTACTTCAGGGCTCCCCCACCACGCTCTCCTGTACGGCACACATGAACACATGAATAACATCCCCTGGTCTGCTTCCTGCCACCTCTGTAACATCAACCTTTCCCAGTCATCACTCACCTCTACCAGCGCTGCCATACTGGTTCAAGCCCTCCTCATATCTCTTCTTAATTACTGTAATGTAATTATTTGGTTTACCCCACAAATTCCTCTAAAAACTTAAACTGGTTCAGAACTCACATCATCTCCATCAGAACATATCTGTCCTTAAACAACTTTCTGCCAGTTAAATTGATTTTTTTTGGTTTATGTCAAGTTCCTGCTCATCTGGAATTTCCACTGTTGATGTTAAAGGACTAAATGTTTACCTGCTGACTTGTTCTGATGGTGGAGATGACTTTCAACCATGGAGGAAATTTCTGGATGTTCCGGGACAGGAAGGATGTCAGTGTGTCCCCGTAATCCGGCCGGTGGAATTCCGCCTCATTTAGCCCATCAATCAGTACAATAAGCCCCGACTCGTCCACGTGAAACTTCCCCTCTGAAAGAAAAGAAAACGAAACGATGGGGGTCACGACAAACTTCACCGTCTTTAACTTTTCAGAGTCAGCAGTGAGATCTGAAGCCACCTCTGTGGAGCGCATCCAGTGGTTCCAGGATTCCTCTCTGGAGGGCTGAGCTTGGATCCTGGATGCAGGAGCGGAGACTGAGCATGCTCTGTAGCTGCGGCGACCGGTGAAGCAGCTCTCGATAGGCAACCAGCTGAGGAGCGTCGCTCAGCGTGGCCGCCATGTTGTGGACGAACTCGGGGACCAGACAGGTGTGACAGTTGTCGGCCTGACAGAAGTGATACGACACCACCTGTGAAAGACAGACAGGTGGGGGGTGTCAGTGGTTGCCTGAAACAACTGGAACTGGAAATCAGTGCTTGTTGGGAATGTAGTCGGGCTTCTTTCTTACAAAAATTGCTGGTTGTACTGCAAACTCTGGTTGACTGAAACAATAAACATTTTGACTTTATTATGAAATAAGTCAAACCTCAAACTATTTCAGAGTTCAGAGTTTAATAAGTAAGTTATACTTAACAATGGCTTTTTTAAAATTAGTATGTTAAGTAACTTTGTCTAATAAAATCAAAAAGCCTAGTTATTTCCTGAGTTTTCCTAAAACTATGTAAACTTCCAATATATTTAGAATAAAAGGTACGGGGGAAATATGATTATTTCTACTGATTTCGGCCACAGAAAGTCATTTTGACCAAAGGGGGCTTCTTGCTGTTCTGTTTTTAGTTTGCCGACATTCTGGATAAGATGGCATGAAAGTTTTCCATCAAGCGTGGTTTGCTGTGATGGCTCATTGCTGTATTTTATAACAATGGAACTTGCAGGAATAAAAGCCAACGTCATCTTTAAGATGTGCTCTGAGGATCGAAATAGCTTGAAGGAAGTTTGAAGGAACTTCTGGTGGAGTTTATGGATGGAAACAGCCAGAAAGGCTGGAGGAACAAGGTGTGCGGAGCCGTGTGCTAACAATAAAACCTCCAACACCTGCAGCTTTATGGTTTTCTTGTCTTCATGGAGCTCATGTTACTGGCTGTTTGTGTTCTCTGTCACTTTATTCCACTGTTCAGCTATAATTAATATTATCTGTTTATTTCTAAAGAGAAATAATTAAGCTGTAAATGTAGCTTTTAAAGTGGCCAAATGAGGCTGTTCTAGAGTTAAAACAAAGGACACGTGCTGTAAACTGTTAGCATGTTAGCATGGTCTCTACTGTTAATATCAATACAGTGGTTCCAGCTTATTTTCTGTGGGGACCTCCTTCATGCCCCTGCCCCACTCCGTGTTGGTTTTATGCTCCTGTCCTTTGATAAAGCCAAAACTAAATGAACATATAGTCATACATTATCTTCTTAAAATATGGACAATGTGTGGACATTAATCACAATGAATGTTCAAAGCCTCGGGGACCCCTTGTTCTCTTTAGGAGACCCCAAAGGGGTGTCCTGGACCCCAGGTTGAGAACCAGAGGTCTAAAAGTTTAACTTTTTTCAGCATTGTACCCCTTTGTGGAATAATTTTTCAGCCAAATACCTCCTAACCATTACAAGTTGTGCCATCAGTGCCTGATTGATTAAGATTTGTTTTCAAACGTTTTAAAAGGACATATTTCAAACATGCATGATTAAATTCATGGCAACACTTTTGACGCTAACAGCTCAGACTGTTTTCATGAAAGAAATGTGTTAACATTAAATACGACCTCTCCTATTGTTTGTTGCTCCAGTAGCAGAAATGTGTTCGTATTGTATCGTAGTATTCGGAATAAAAGCCTGATCAGAAATAAAAATGTTTAATGTAAATGCAAAATAAAGCTGAACTCTGCATAAACGTTTAAGTTTATAAACTTACAAATATATTACATTTAAATTATTATAGATTTTATGTTTTTTACATGTTTTTTATTGTTATTTTCTCAAGTACCCCCTGGAGTGTCTCCAAGTACCCCAGTGGGTACATGTACCCCCTTTTCAGAAACAGTGGTCTACAATTCCTAGAATGGTTTAGGCCCAGGATCCTTCTCTGATATGTTCATACGACATAAACCTAGCAGGGCTCTGCTAAGACTCGGGTCAGCTAGTCCAGACTCAGACTCACTTTATTTAGCTGTTACGCTGCAAACAAGTGGAACAAACAAGTGGAGATTAAACTTTGTGCACCCTGCTGTACTGTTTTTAATGTTTTATGTAAAGCACTTTGAAGCGCCCTGTACATGAAATGTGATATAAAAATAACTTTTGCCTCGCCTGATGCTCACATGTCACTGATAAGCCCAGCGCTTTTACGAAGGAAACTAAGCACGTAGGTGAATTCTTCTAGTTTATTTTCAAACAGAAACTCACTGCAGGAGACTCAGTCCTGACCTGCAACAGCAACCACCTTCTAGTAAAAAACACTGAATGCTCCACATACTAAACTATCTCCATCCTTGTTTGGGTGGTTTTTACTTAAACTGTCTTCGATTTCTCCCGAGGAGACTAGCTCTGCCTATCAGGGCGAAATGAGCGCTGCTTTCTGTTCCTGACGATGCACAGAAACCAGTTACTGGAGCAGCTAGCATGTGGTTCACTTAGTTTAGCACAAAGATTTCGCCTGTGAGGAATTAATCTGGCCCACATTTAGTGTAGAACTAGTTTCTGATGAAGGCTTTTGCATAAATAAGTGAATATTGGGCGAGAAATTTTCCTCACTTTTAGCTTCATGCTAAGCTAACACGCTGTAGGTAAATTATTCTTTCCACAAATTTTTGTTTCCTCTGAAATATGATGAGTAAAGTAACATGAAGAGAAAATGCAAGACAAGCAAGCAAATAAATAAATAAATAAATAAATAAATAAATAAATAAAAAAGCTCTTGTGTGTAACTGTAGATCTCCATTAAGTCAACTGGGATGTTACCTGTCCAGCTAGCCTCCTCAGTGCCTCCTCTTGTCTCCTCCTCATCTCGGGAGTTCCTGGACAACTTCCTCCTCCTCCTCCTTCATCCCCTCCTCCTCCTCCTCCTCTTCCCGGAGAGTCGTGGGAAAGAGAAATGGCCTCCACATCTGGAATGTGAGTCGGGATTTTAGCACACCAAACATCTCCATCCTCTACGGCGGGCTAAGCTCTCTGACTCTGTTCCTGTTGATTTGTGTTTCTTTTTGTCTTGTTTGCTTCAGCTTCCGGTTTTTATTGTTCTGATGCATGTAAACATGCTGTTTGCTTCAAATAGTACTAAAACCATTTTGTGCTAAAACCATGTGACGGTTACTTGTGGCAAAACCTTTCAAATGTACAATTATGAGGAACACATATGTTTGTAAAGGGACCAATATCTTCTGGATTTTTAACAATTATCATCACCTAATAATCTCAAATACTAATAATAGCACCACTAATAGAAATATTTACCAGTATATTCAGTAAGTTTCTTGAAAATGCTGAGTCTCACCTCAGTTCCTTGTTGCAGTCGTTCGTAGCAGCGATTACAGCTCTGAGTGTGATTGAATAATTTTTCTTCAGACAGTACAAACCTGATTTTGGGCCACTTTTAAAGTCCCAAAGAACATCAAGTCTTTTCTTTGCTGCATACTTTCTGTAATTGATGTGCTATCAAGTCAACTGTTGAGCTGTTCCCCTTTATAACTGTTTTTTCCTCAATAATCTGCATTTTTGGCTTCACCCCATATCATGCTGCTTCCAACGCCATGCATAGCTGCAGGAGATGACTTCAAACTGACATAAATGAACAATTTCTGTTTTTTCTGATTAAAAATATAAAATGAAATAAGACAATCAGAATAAAGTTGTAAAATCAAAGCAGATCTGATGCAACTTACATTTAGGCATGGTCTGATTGCCGGCTGAGCTTGGCCACATGTGGTTTCCATGACAACTGAGTGCCACCAGACGGGCGAGGATGGCCGTTTTACCAAAGCCCATGTTGCCAATGATCACTACCCCTCTGCTGGTCGCTGGGTCGTTGTTACGGAGACAGACGTTCACTTCCTGGAAGAGCCACTCCCTGCCGGTGAACAGCCAATCAGATGAGAGACCAGGGATTTCAAACTTGAGTGGCTTCAGGTTGAGAGAGGGCGTGAAACG
>JBAFTB010000023.1:3440070-3452409 GCA_037177355.1 Melanotaenia trifasciata
GTGGGAGCTAATAAGAAGCATAACAGACTACATGTAAATGCTTTATTTACACCCAGATTCCTGCTGCTGCACAGAAAAGGGCATGGGGCAATGGTTTCATGGATTTAAATGAGGAGTGTATGAAAATTTTCAGATTTATCCACTTTTTTTTTTTTTTTTTAACTGAGCTTTTTCAAGCTTCTGAAACGGCAGTTCCATGTGGACAAAATGACCAAATACTAAAAGAAGAAGAAGAAAGAAAAAAAACTTTAGCCGATAAACCTAAACTTGTCTAAATCTGAAAACACCACTGTTTGGTTTCCATGTTTCCAATCCATACTCATGTTTCCTGAACCAACAACGCCACCTCTCCCTTAACATGTAGATTATCAGATAACAGTTACCATGTAGACAGCGTAATCAGATTATGCTTTATCAGATAACGGCAGTTATGTCATTATAAGGCATCAGATTAACATCTAGATTTCTTCGTGCATGTAGATCATGCAACATGTCTTCTCTGGTTTTGGTGTTTTTCTGCATTACAACACCACTTGCAGGCCTGGCATGCGTCCTACAGCATTTTCAGTCGTTCTGTTTTCATCTTTACAGAAACGTTTTGAAAATGAAGCTGCGGTTTTGTAGGAAGAACCAGTCAGTTCATGTTCTGAGTGAATAAGTTTGTGGTAAGAACATCAACAAGTCAAAAAACACAGGACCCCGGTTCAGCTGTGTTAAAAATTAAATAGCTTTATATGGATATACTTCCTAATTCATATTTCACTGGTGGATGAAAGACAAAAATGTAAGTTTAACACAGTTTGTGTCACATGAATGATAAATATGGAACTTAACAAGGTGCTTCCAGGATGTTGTAAAACGGTCAGACTAAATAAAAAATGTGGGGAAATAAAATATTATTTAGCATGATTTAGAAATTACAGCTTTGATTAGTTTTTAGGACAAACTTAACCTCTAATCAGACTTTAAAATAGTTCAGTAGCAGCTCCGCAGGCTGCAAGAAGCCTCTAAAAAGCAAAGTGTTTTAATCCAATGCAGGATAATCCATTTATACTGCCTAATGCAATTAACTTTTTTAACTAGGTCCAAACATCTCCTCCATTACAAAAGTAAATTTAGCCAAATTTTATCTGTGGAATATTTAAGACGTGTTTCCAACCAAAACATGCTCATTGGGTTAGTTTAGCAGAAAACAGAACAATATTCATATAGTAGCATCTCTACTTCTAATCATCACTATATTTTGTAATTAACGCCACAAAGTGAAGCAGCATTACGGCTGTTCTGTTGTCACCTGTGGTTGCCTAGCAACCATACATTCCTGAGGACTGCAAAACTTCCTAAACTGTGAATTCAAGCAGATTTTTGTGTTTTAAAGTACAAACTTTACAAATAGATCTAAGTTAATGAACTGAGTGACCATATAAAAAGAAAGGAGTGTTACACAACCACCAAAAACATCATCGGTCAAAAACACCGACAGCTCTGCTCCGGCTGTTTGGACGCCAACAGCATTCAGGCTGATTTGAGGTGTGAGGGTCGAAAAAAGCTACAGAAAGTTAATCTAACAAAGTTAAGAAGCCTCCAAACAGCAAAACCTACCACAACTTTGATCCAATCAATCCAAAAACAATCCTCCTACATGTGAGAGAACATGAGCGCTGCTGCGCCTCGTATCCTGTGTGTCATACATGTCACTTCCTTCCTCTCCCAAAGTGCTTGTGCTTTTGTTTCTTTTGCTTGTGTGCGACACAGAAAGAGAGAGAGAGAGAGAGAGAAAAAGAGGAAAGGGAGGATGTGATGTGACCAGATGTGATCTGGTTCTCAGCTTGGGAACTTTACAGGTTTTGGTGGGATTACCCTGAAATAAAACAGCTCAGCTCAGAGTGAACATACAGCACATGATTAATCTGCTCTGAGTAAAGAAAAAGTGGAAAAACTTCTTACAGTATACATAACTATCTGATTTCAGGAGTTACCAGATCATGTAGATAGCACAATGTTTTATCAAATAACAGCAGTTATCTGATTATAAGAAATTAGATTAACCTAGATTTCTCTGTCTTTTGGCATGTAGACCCATATATCTGATTCATTTACATTTTTACATTTGCAAAAACTGCAAAAGAAATCAGATAATGGATTCGAAATGTAGACCAGGTTTTTCTGAATATTGCTTTTCAGAAGTTAGATGCGTCAGATCTGATTACTGCAGGTTATCAGATTATTTTTCTTTAAACCTTGTCCAAAGGCTAAATGGATTGTAAGGTAATAAAGCCTTGTGGATATGAGGGTTCCCTTGATACTTAAGAATATACATATATATATATATATATTTTAATGCCCAAATTTACACAGAAAAGGGTGAAGACAAGAAAAAGGAAAACCAAAGTACAAAAGACCAAAAACAAGAAAAACAACTGAAAAAACAGAGAACCAGCTGCTACCGATAAAGAAACTTAGCAGACAATCATCGGGAGCCCCTGTAAGAAGATGTCATATATCTCATAAAGCAAATCAGATTCTGCTACCGACATGATTATTTGAATAATCTGGGAACTCCTGAACCAGATAACGATCAGATTTTTGGTTGTAAACGGACTCAATGATCAATAAACTTGCATCTGATTACAGAAGTTCCCTTTATGCTACAATCATTCACTGTTGAGCAGATTTAAAGGTCAGCTGGAAGTGATGGAATAAAACCTCAAACATACAAGCCGAGATGAGACTGCTGAATAGTCATCATCATCATCAACATCATCATCATCATCATCATCATCGTGGTTTGCTGACTATCACTGTTGTTGAGACTGACGAATTTCCTTCCCAACAGGAAAGTGTGTGTGTTGGACTGGAAACAGCTTGACGCACACACACACACACAAACACTCACACACACATTTATCTAACATCTTACCAGCCACTGAATTTGGGCGTGGAATGAGGTTGAGCGTGACAGAGTGGGCGGAGTCTGAGGAGCGGGCGGAGCCAGGGCCTCGGTCCGGGTGGAGCTTGTTCAGGCTGTAAGTGGAGGCAGACATGTTGTCCTCCACCCTGTACAGCAGGCTGTTGTTCATGTTTCCTCCAGCTTCCACGCAGGAAGACGAGGTGGAGGCCACCACCGACCGGCCACCTTGCTGCCACAGGTTGAGGCTGCTGCCATGGTAACAGTCGTTGGGGTACTTGGCTCCTTCCTCCCGCTCAGCGGCCGAGTCAGCAGAGTAGCTGGTTAATGTGGCTGAAAGAGAGATGGAGGAGAGGGTGGAAACTGTGTATAACATTGTGGTTTATATTCTTCTCTGGTTCCCCGTCTCAACACTCTGAGATATTTTATAAACATTTTATCATCAGAAATATTCTCTTCAAGAAAAAATCCTGCAGGTTCTGCAGGCTGATGATCCGGGAGTCGTGTTTTTCCATCTCACCTATGATTCCACTGTCTCTGCTCTCCAGGGTTGAGGTGGGGGAGGCCACAGAGGCATGGTTGGAGGAGGTGTGCTTGCTGTTATTGTTGCCCTCCCCCCCAGCAGGAGGCTGCAGTGTGGAGCAGGGGGAGGTGTTGCTGCTGGCCAGACTGGAGGAAGGAGACATCCGCTGTGGGAGATAAGGAATGAAATGACTTCACGTTTGTTTAGAAATTCATATTATGGAGATGTGTGATGGAGAGCACATAAAGGTTATTTCCCAAGCCCGTATTTAAATAAGGTCAAGAGTCTGCCTTTAACTACAGTAAAAAAATGGACCTGGAAAAATCTAAAACTGGAACTGGAGAAGCTGAGATTTTTCTTGGTGTTTGGACCTTTTCGTCCCTCATTGAAGCACTGAAAACAAACTTTTAGGAAACAGTGTAGTTTATGTGTGGACAGGATAACTCCTGTTTCTGGTTAGCATCATGTATAGCGTCATATATGTCTACATGTAAATTAGTGCTGGGCAGCCTAAGCCCAGACAACCCTTTCCTGGCCACTTCTTCCAGCTTGTCCGGGAGGATCCTGAGGCCAGCCGAGAGACACAGTCCCTCCAGTGTGTCCTGGGTCATCCATGAGGCATCCTGCTGGTGGGATGTGCCTGAACACATCACCAGGGAGGCGTCTAGGAGACATCCTAACCAGATACCAGAGCCACCTCATCTGGCTCTTACAGCTGTGAAGGAGCAGCAGCTCTCCTCTGAGCTCTTCCCGGATGAGAAAGCTTCTCATCTTATCTCTAAGGAAGAGCCTGAGGAGGAAAATCATTTCGGCCACTCGTATTTGTGATTTCATTTGTTGATCTCACCACCCACAGCTGGTGACCGTAGGTGAGAATATGAATGTAGACTGACTGATAAATCCAGAGCTCCGCCTTTCAGCTCAGCTCCTTCTTCACTACGGCAAACCGATGCAGAGACGCTGCACCAATCTACCAGTCAATCTACAGCTCCATCGTTGCCGCATTCGTGAACCAGAAGATATTTGAATTTCTCCACTTGGGGCAGGACCTCATTCCTGACCCGGAGAGGATTTGGAGATGCTTCACACTTGGCTGAGAACTGCTCCAGCCAGAGCTGGAGATCACTGAACCAAAACTTAAAGGTAAAATCTTAAAATACAAAGAAACGCTGTACATAGAGAGAATTTTTGTGATTTACTCTTTCCATAGTGATTTAGTATGTTGCCGTTTTCCTCGAGTATGGAACTGTGGTGGAACTGGAGATGAACAGACCTCGACACAACACTGGTTCATGTGAGCATGGCCAAATGCTCTGAATGGCTGAGACATGTGATGATGCCCAACCCGAGCCGAAATTTTGATTAATATGCTAACAAAATAATAATACGTTAACTTGCCCAGCCCTGATATAAATATCATTAGTAGCTGACTGTACTGAACAAAGCAGGTGTCACAACACGTTACAGAGGACACTGCTACATAAAGCACTCATTTTCTTTATTTGCTGGAAGTTGGTTTTTTCCAGCCTTCTGATTGGCCAGCATGGCTTCAGAGGCGGGGCTAACTCACCATCATTTGTTTTGGCTCCTGACTGTGTTTCAGTTGAGTCTGAGTTTTCATGTGGACAGAGATTTGTTTATTTCATCCGCCCAACACAACCCGGTGTAGAAGAGAGGTAGAGTTACATGGATACCTGTCCATCATCCTGGGCATGGTAAGGCGAATCCTGCTCTCCACTGACGGCCTTCTCCCCCAGCAGGAAGCCCAGCCTGGTCATCAGAGCATCAGCTGCCTCATCAACAGAAGGGGGCGGCCCTAACTCCTCACCTTCATCTGGAAAATGAGGGAGTGAAGAAAAAAGCTATTATCATACATAAATAGCCCACATTTCATGTTGTGTCTTCATCTGGTTACTATCTCCAGCTCTGAGATTATCGACAGCATCTCTGAAGACTGTGAAGAGGATTAGGAAGGGAAAAAAGTTTAACATGATTATCTGGAGATGTTTCTGTTTTAAAAGGTCAGACTTGGACCAAATGTGACATCTAGCTCTCTGCTAAGCTGCCTGACTTGACATGAAGTGATAACTTTCTGAAGAAATAATGAGACACGTTCTTCTGTCCACACTGCTCAGTATGATGTCAAACTCTGGTCTTCTGGCCTCAGGGTTTAAACAAGTTAAACGTGAGGGACTTTTGACAGCTGCATGAAATTCAACAAACAGATGGACTGTTGTCAGAGCAAGCTTGTTTCAACTTTCAGATAAATTTTCTCTCAGTTTTTGCAACCTTTCTCTCTCAGTTCAAGACTGTCAGTGTGCCAGACAGTTTTCTTATATTCAGCTCGTCCAAAACATCTTTTAACCAACACATCCGGGTTTAATCCTGGTGCTCAGATCAGTTCCAAGATATAGATGTTTATACTGTTGCTGCTTCTAATATGTGGAGCAAGTTACCCCCTAGCTTGCACACCGTTATAGATGCAGTACTTTTTAAATCTAAACTTTATTTACTAGCTTTTTACTACAAATTCTGTCACGTAGAATCTGCTGCACTAAAGTAGCTGCAACCAGACTTTGGAGAACCAAGCATGTCTGAAACGAAGATCAGCACTTCCCACATCCTCAGGTAAAACTGAAAAGCTGGAGGACACTTTAGTCGGATGTGTTTTATAGAAGTACTGACTAATGAGCATATCGATACTCTGGAGTCGATACTTCCACGTTAGCCAGTCAAAACATCGGATTCAACACTTTTCTGAATATCGAGATACCACTCTCCTGACACAAAACATGCCATTTTTTTCCACTTCTGAGAGTTTTAGGCTATAAAATTGCATTTGAAGCCCAGCAACAGTGTCACATGACTATGGTAGCCTATCAGATGTCAGGATGATGCTGCTGTTAGTGATGATGAGGTTTTGTTTTGATATTTTACTGGTTTAACGCGGGTTATTGCACATTATTTTTTATTATATTAATCATATTACCTTTACGTATTATATTTTTTATTTTTCATTTAATAAATGTTAATACTAACAATATGTAGTTTAATTATTTTTTCATTTAAAATAATTTATTTGAAGTTTTTGTGTTTAATTTACTCACCAGTAATTTATTTTTGTTTTAAAAGCATTTCTTTTAAGTATTGATGTTCTTGAGTTTTATTTATATTGCATACTGCCCTTGCAATAAAAATAATATTGCACATAGTACAATCGTGATTTTCTATTAAGGGGCAAAAATGATCAATATCAGTATCAATAAAGAAGTACCATAAACTAATGGTATTATATAAACAGGAAAATGTTGGTATCACCTATCCCAAGTAGTAGTAAAAAAAAAAAGCAAGAGGTGGATAAAGATAACCAACACCATCACAATCCATCCAGAGAAAGACCTGGTTCTGATGGGTTCTGTGGACAAAGAGATTCAGTTCGAGACACTGTGGGTACTGAAACAATGCACAATATACAATTCTATAGTCTATGACCCAATCTACTGAAGTACTTCTTCTCGCTATCTGTGGAAAATGAGGTTAAAACCCAGTCATAACTGGAAAAATAAAAATTAAATACAGTAAAACCAGAACAAAAACTAAATAAATAAAAAAGAAAATAATATATCATTTTGGTCAAACCGCACAGCTTGAATTACTCCTCTCAGTTACCCAGTTGGGAGAAAAACAAAGTCAACCAAACTTTACTTGCTGAAAATATACTGCATCCATCTGCAGTAGCTACCTACATCATCCTTTGTCAGGGTCCCTGGGCGTTATACACCATGGACAGGTCAACATTTGAAGCCAACACACAGAAACACACCATCGACCTTGAACGTTCAAACATATGACTAATTTACAGTCAGGATGTTTGGAGCTGAGAAGACATAAAACTACATGCAGGAAAAAAAAAAAACATGCTGACAACAGCCTTTTCTGAAGCTTTGTAAGGATTACACTGAATCCATTTACATGCACACCAAAAATCTGGTAATTATCTGATTTCTGGAGTTATCAGATTATCCAAGTGATGATGTAGACAACATAATCTGATTAGGCTTTATCAGATAATAGCAGTTATTTGATTATAAGAAATCTGATTAACACACATCGATTTGTCCCAATACTCTGTCTTCATGTATGTAGACCTGCAAATCAGATTTATTTATTTCATTTTTACATCTGTGCAAATAACTGCGCTGCTTCCGTCTTTTGAATGTCTTCAGTTAAAACGATGCAGTCACAATGTGAGCAGAGCACAAAAAAGAAAAGAGCTGGAGTATAAATGAAGTAAAACATTCACGTGTAGTCTAATTTGCAGGCTTATTAGCTCACACATTAGCAACTAATGCTAAAACCAGGGATGCCTCCATGTTCAACAAAGACTGGATGTTTTGAAAGGAATCTGTTAATGGACGGGAAAAAGTTGACCAGAGTTTTTCAAATTTCAGAAGCGCATGTAAACCCTTAAGATCTGATTACCATTACATGATAACTAGTTATCGGACTTTGATGGTCATGTAAACAGGCTCTATGGCAGTTATCTGATTATGAGAAATCGGATTAACACACCTTCCTTTCTCCCCAGTACTCTGACCTCTATGTGCATGCAGACCTGTATATCTGATTTACTTTGCTTCTTTTACATCTGTGCATGTGCAAAAAACTGTGTTGCAAACACAACACGAGTGGAACACAAAAGAAAAACACGATGATGTGTAGCAGCAGGAAGTCAGAGTATAAACAAAGTAAAACATTCAAGTGTAATCTATTCTGCAGGTTACTCAGCTCCAACATTAGCAGCTAATGTTGGAGCTATGTTCAACAAAGACTGGATGTTTTGAAGATAACGGGAAGCTATATCGCTACGTACATAAATAAAATGATAAAGTAACATGCACCATTTCAGAGGTGCAGATCTGATTACAATAATATCGATTACTCCCAGTTACAGGAGTTTGATGGTCAGGCTAATGGGCTCAATGTGAACTATACGAATAAAGCTGTCCTGCTGTGGCGAAGCTGGACTTGTTTTGGAGAGAACTGGAATTCAGATCAACAATTTGCCGTGCTGGAAAGATGCCTGAATGCCCGAAAGATCCAAAACATCATCCATCATTTACTGTCGTCTTGGTAATTAAATCAGAGATTGATCCTAAGATCTATTCCTCTGTCCCAATGACCTTGTCCTACCAACCATCATGAAAACTGGTGTAAATCTGCCCAATAAGAGCAGATCATTAAAACAGAAGAAATCCGCTTCATGTTGATGTGAAGATGAATCTGTGGAGTGTGTTGACCTGAATCTGCCAGTACGACTGTAGATGTCTCCACAGTCAGCATGGAGGCTGGCACCGAGTCTCTGACAGTCTGTAATTACAGCTACAAACTGCTGACTGTCGGACAAAATACCATCTCACACACACACACACACACACCACTTAAAATAAAAACCAACCAAGCACAAAGTCCATGTGTGTACGTGTGCACACATGCATGCATGTGTGTGTGTGTGGTCAGTCAATGACAGGGTGTGTGAGTTGTTTTTAGAAGAAAAATTAAATGGAAAGATCAAATAGAGAGAACAGACTTTCATTTCTGTCTCGTTAACCAGCTGCTGATTTCTTCATCAGTCCATCGCTCATCCTCTTTTATTTAATTATTTCTGTCTCTCTCTTTTTAGTTTTTCCACTTCCTTTCATCCTTCATTCTCTTTGTATTTAGCCTCCTTGTCTCTCTTCTTTAGCTTGACTCTTTCATTACTTCTTTCCTTCCTCAATCCATTTGAAACTCCTGTCATCTCCCTGTCATTTTTCTTCTATTTTTTCCTGCTTTACTCCATCTAAATTTAAACTTTGCATAATTTCTTTCTCTTTATTTTCCCTTTTCCATCTTTTCTGTCACGTTTTTTCTTTCACGAGATTTGTCTTCGTTTTTCATTCTTTCTTTTTCCAGTAAGTTCTAGTATTTTCTGTTCCTTCTTTCCCTCCTACTTCTCTCCTTGTTATTATTTTACATTCATTTCTCCCTTTCTTATTGTTTGTCTGTGTTTGTCCTTCTTATTTTTTTCCTCTTTTATTCCTTTCTTCTACCCTCTTTTTTCCTTTCGTCCCTTCCTTGTCCTTCCTCTATTTTGTCCTCCTTTAATCCATCTATATTTGGAGGCAACACTGCATCAATTCTCTCTTTCTCTTTATTTTCCTTTCTCCTTACATTAGTCTTTCATGATCTCTTTCTTTATCTTCTCATCCTGTCTTTCTCGGTTAAATTCTATTGTTTTCCATCTTTTTTATCTTCTTTTTTTCTGTTCCTTCCTGCTCTCCTTGTTTCTCTTTCTCTTCGCTTTCTTCCGTACAAGTTTGTGTTTTTTCTTCTTTCCTTTTCCCCCTTTCCTTCCTTCTTCCTTTCCTTCTGTTAACAGTTTTTTCTCAACCTTAAACATAATGAAACTGTCCTGTGTGTCCAGAAGGATTCAGGTTCCTTTAGACCCTGATGGTCCAACAGTATCTGAACCAACTGCTGCACTGACTGTCTCCGACTTTATGAACCTTTCTCTCATGCTCTCATCCACTAATCACTTTGTCAACACCAAAAGAAAAAGTACTACTTTACTTTACTTTACTTTTGTATTTAGTCATTCTGACTTACTAGAAACACTTTAGCTTTAAGATGTGTTCTTCATCTCCAGCTGGAGTCCTGAAGATGGTTTATTAAAGATTAGCATTGCAGCTGGGACAGAAATAGGCCAGCACATAAATTAGACGAAGAGAATCTATTTTAATTGGAAACTAATAACAAAATTTCATTAGTGACAGTCATAGAAGATAAGAACAAGATATATACAGTATGCTGAAAGCGACGTAGAATGTAGCAACACATAGTATTGGAAATGTACCAATAAAAAATAAATCACTGCATTTCTATGAATCAACATGTTTAAAAATCCAACAAAGATATGCTGAGTCAAGCTAACGTAGCTTAACACATTTAACTTTTTAGCCTTTGGGATTTTTTTGTGATTAGCTCCCTTGCTAAAAGCCTGCTAGCATCTTGCTAGCAAAAGCATTTACATGAGTTAGCTTAAGGGCAGCTGCAGTTTCAGCAATTAGTGATTTGATGCCATGACAGAAGGAAAAAGAATAACAGGAAATAACACAATGCTTAAATCTTGCACCGTATGCTCATTTCAGACCACAGCTATAGCTGCCTAAATCCCCCACACATAAAGAAAAACCAGTAATAATGCAGAGCAGCAGATGGTTTGATATAAAGTATAGTTGTTTAACATAAAACTAGATCTGTTCGTTTTCTTTGTGTTGCCTTTGGCTGATGTTAGACATCAATCTCTGGTTGCTTTTACAAGCACATCTGTACTAGTAATTATGGTAAAGCTGAGCTGATGTGGAGGCAGCGAGCTTCCAGACGTACATCAGCTCCTACTTCAAATTCTTTTTTTTAAAAATTAATTCTTGTTTTACTGGACTATCCCCTGAAAAGGAAAACTGGGCCATAAAAATAGAAATTTTCTGTTTATCTCTACAGGGGAACATTTTTTATGACATTTAGTTGTTCACTAACATTAAACTTAATTAACACGTATGTGAGAATAGAAACCGAACTACAAAGAAACTCACATGAAGACGGCTTAAAAGGCTGCAGTTACACTTTATGTAGCCATTTTAAGCATCACTCCAAATACACTGACGATATTCTATAATTTGCTCAGCCTCAATTCAGACGATCCTGTGTGGCCATGAAGGCCTGTCATGTCAAACGCCACGAAAAGACATGATCCACAAGAATATGCATGTATGCAAACATATACAGGTTGTTTTACAGCACTCTTAAACTTCATGGTCCTAAAAGATTGTATCATGTAAAATTGTTAAATAATACCAATACAGCCCAACAGTAAAAAGGACATTCATCCAACTTTTGCATCAGGTTTTACTTTATTAAAAACTAACAAATATACGCTGTTGATCAGGAGAAAATCAAACGGATGAATTTAGCCTGAACTTTATTAAAACGTTGCAGCAGCCCTCACCCTGCTTCATCAGCACGTGTGCAGTGTTTCTCTGTGGCTTTTCTGCTTGAACAAAGAAAATATGAATAAGAAAACCTGTAGCATTTAGAGGGTAAGGATATAAGATTAAAATAAAAAAGAAATGTTCAAATCATGTGCTGTCATTATGCCACCACAACCCTCAGATACACAGACCACAGCAATCCACCACGTAGTTTTCATTTTGAGCTCAGCAAGTCTGCAAAAAGCTGAATAACTAGTGTTACTTACACTTTGCATGAATGAAATGAATTTTCTACCTTCAAGCTCTTTCACATCAGCTAAGCTTCTTCAAACTGTGTCTCCTGCTTTAATAAGTCAGCACACCCTCTTGGTTGAAGGAAAGGTTGAAGATTCTAAAAGGAGAATATTTTCTTTTTAAAGAAACCCTGTGAATGTGTCCATGTTGTGGTTGTTATGTTTGTTTGTGAGTTGTTGAGATTTTATACCACAGGACTGCGAAGTACCAGTGAATCTAGTCTATGTTTTAAACTTTAAAAAACCTTCAGGACGTTTTAACTTGCAGAAACTTCTTGGAGTTATAAAGTTCAATGAACTTTAGCAACATATTAGCTGCTGACTGTTACTTTAGTCAAACTAGAAATTAAAGTGTTTGGGCTCGGTAATCAGCTGCAGCCAAAAGAGGGATGATTTGCATAATTCAGAGCAGATGTCGAGGCAAGATACAACTGTTTTCATGCAAAGAAGCTATCGTGTAAACATTCACTCACCAGCCACTAGCACCGGGTTGGAACCCCCCTTATTTGTTGGTGTCATAGATTCAACAAGCTGGTGGAAACATTCCTCAGAGGTTATGCTCCATATTGACATGACAGCATCACA
>JBAFTB010000023.1:3514857-3533733 GCA_037177355.1 Melanotaenia trifasciata
AGTGTGTGTGAATTGTAGCCTCAGTTTCCTGTTCTTAGCTGGCAGGAGGCACCCGGTGTGTCTTCTGCTGCTGTAGCACATCTGCTTCAAAGCTGGACATGTTGTGTGTTCAGAGATGCTGGTCTGCAGACCTTGGTTGGAACCAGTGCTTATTTGAGCTCCTGTTGCCTTTCTATCATCTCCAACCAGTCTACCCATTCTCCTCTGACATCAACAAGACATTCTGGTCCAGACAACTGCTGCTGACTGGATATTTTCTCCTCTTCAGACCATCTCTGTAAACCCCAGAGATGGTTGTGTGTGAAAATCCCAGTAAATACTCAGACCAATAACAATGCCACGTTTAAAGTTACTTAAATCTTCTTTCTTCCTCATTCTGATGCTAGTGTGAACTTCAGGAAGTCGTCTTCATCATGTCTACGTGATTAAATGTACTGAGTTGCTGCCGTGTGATTGGCTGATTAGATATATGTGTAAACAAGCAACTGAGCAGGGGGACGTGATCAAGTAGTCGGTGAGTGTAAATACACATTGGTTTCTTTTGATCATGACCAGATCCTCATGGACCCAGTCCTGGTTTGTTTTATCATCCTTGCTTTATTTTGTCAGTCAGTTATGAGTATTCTCTTTTAGTTTAGGTTTTAAGTTATTATTTATCCTGCCATTGCTGCACTTTTAGTTTCTTTAGTCTTCATTAAATCTATCCAGCTGTTTCCAGCTTGTAGTCCTTCGGTTGTTTGTGTCCTTCCTGTTTGTCCAGTCTTAATCATGGCTCGTGACGCTGAGCCACTAAGAAGTGGTGCTTTCATCGAAAAGAGGGAAAGATTAGCTTCTAAATGCGGCACAAAACAGTTCACCGTGGCCAAGATTTCAAGCCGTCTGTGGCTCCATTCCTGATGATCAGAGCTGCTGGATAGGAGGTAAACCACAACATCCCTCTCCAGATCCTGCCTCCAGGCTCAACACATCAAATCTGTCCTTTCATTTTTGTTCGGGGCACACAGTGATTTATTTTGAGGTCCCAACCCGTCAGATTTTTTAAAAAGCCGTGAGCATCCACAACTCCTACCCTACTCCCTCTTTCACTCTGCCTCATTTAACCTCCAACCTAACACACTCCCATCCCCTCCCCCTGCTTTAGCAGCCATACCAGACATTCCACCATGGAGGAGATTCAGCTCCCCTCCACTGCTCTGCCGTGTTTACACAGAGAGGGAGAGAGAGAAATACAGTGAAAAGATCCTTCTCCTCCGTCACACCATCCCTCCATCTTCCCTCTCTTCATCTCTCCTCTGTTTGCCTTTGCTCTCTTCTCACTGACTCACTAGCCAACAGCTCCCTGAAGCTCTGTCTGACCTCTTTTAAGCTCCTCTCACTCCTTCTCCCCATTTCTGTTTCTAAGGGCCTCTGTTTCCATTCGTCTGTTTATGAATGTCTTCCTACCGCTTTCCACCTCTGTGTGGATATGACACAGAGACCGACATGCCAGAACAAAATGCTGCTTTCATTGTAGACACACCTGAGAAAAACCGTTTTCTTCTTATTGAAATGAAGTATTAGGCTTTACAAAACAAAAGCTAAGGTAATGTTATTCCAGTACTGCCTGACAACCAGCTCACACTAAATGTAACTGGGTAAAAGAGTAGAATATGTGCACAGATGATAAATAAAACATAGACGTGACCCTTGAAGACCACCGCTTTTAAACCCTCACCAGTTTGGGTCTCTGCAACAACAAGTGACATAAAAGGGAGTCACCTGCTGGAGATTTGAGGTTTGTCAAAATACAGTAATGATTTTTACTCATATCTAACATTCGCTGCAAATCCACGTTTCCGAGCCTGGATTCTAGTGGTATCGATAAAACACAACATTTCGTTTAGCGAGTGAGGTTGTAAGAAGAAATCGTCAGTACAACCCACAGGACAACAGCTCTTCCCCCTTCAGACGTGTTTTCTGTAGGGGTGTTGAATTTAATCATTTCTACGATGCATCATGATGTAGACATGGATGGTTCTGCTTCAATGCAGCAACAGAACTTAATCGATTAGAATGATGTATATATTCTGCTGCAGCTTGCGTGTTGTGATCTAGCTGCTGCAACAGCTCGGCAGATCTGAGGTTGAATCTGTTTTGAAACGTACAGAAAATACATCAGTATCTCACTGGAAATACATTCATTGTCTCAGTACAATCTCATAACAGTACACATCAAAATGTATAAAAACTGATAAGTTAGCTTAAGGCTAACATCTATGGAAAATACTATTGTCAAGCTAGCGGTTAGCATGCACAAACGGACTACAGGAATTAAAACAACTTTGTCCATCAACAAATGTTTACCTCAACAATATTTTCTATTCTAGTCAATTAGACATTAACTAGAATACTTACAGGGAGAGCATGAAAGACAACTTAACTTCCATATTCTGTCTGAACTGACTATGGAAAAACATGCTGCTTTACTGCAAGAAATTTTAAAGACAATGTCACAATATAGTGATAGCTCTTGATTTTCTGGCCATGGAACAATAAAGTTCAATAATGAAGTTGAAAATAACATAATAATTTACATGTTTATGTTTGTCAATATCAGGACATTCAGATTGATTTCTGAAATAATTATAAATTAACAGCTATTTCATAACTATCTGTCTGCTTGTATTTATTGATAAAGAAAATAGAAATGCGCAGTAACAAAGAAAACAGAGGATGCAACACACAATGATGCATCGCTGAATCGAATCGAAGACAAGATAACTGTAACTGCATTGTGAGACCAGTGAAGATGCACAACCCCAGTTTCCTGTGTCACATGTACGATGACGTCACGTCATTAAAGGATAGCTGGCATCATCACGTTCGCTTATCAATCAAAAATGGCCCTGCCCATAAACTCGTAGCCATATTGGGAGCAGATTTACTATTTTGAAACAGTTTAGACCAAGCAGAAACCCTGTTTATCGTGTTAAAAACACTCCGTAGTAAAGCAGGGTGGAAACTTACATCCTGTACACCTGCTGCATCTGCATTTAAGGGAGAAAATCTCCATAAGGGGAGAAAATAAAGAGTTAAATGAGTCACACAGTATGATTTATAAAGGTTAGTTTTTCTTAAATTCTGATTTTATTTACATATTTGGAGAGGTAGGAGTGGAAGTAAAAACTTATATTATCCCACCCCCTTTTAATAAACCAATAATAATAATAATAATTTTATTTTTAATGACTTGTGTTAGAATTTGTAAGTTCTGCTAGAACAAAAAAATATTTGTGTCATCAGCGAATAAAAGCACATTGAATCATTTTGAAACCTTGCATTTCTCATTGGTATAAAGTATGAAGAGTTTAGGGCCCAACACTGACCCCTGAGGGACGCCACAGGTAATGTCCAAACAAACTGCTTCCTTTTAGACAAATAACTGCTGATCCAGTCTAACGATTTCCCCCGGATGTATTCTAGTTTCTTGAATAATGTATTGTGATTTATTGTGTAACAAGCTTTCTTCAGATCTATGAATGAAGATCACTGTTTTTTGTTTTGGTCTATTGAATTTGTGATTTCTTCCACTGAATCGATTGATGTCATTGATGTTGCTGTGTTAGATCCACATCCATATTGACTTTCAGTGAGTAATTTATGTTTTTCTATGAATTTGTCCAGTTGGTTATTGAAAAGGTTTTATTTTTGGAGAATTGAGATGGTAATGACACAGGTCTGTAGCTTGTGAACTGGTGTTTGTTCCCAGTTTTGTAGGGAGGTAAGACCTTTGTTATTTTCATTTAGTCTGGAAATGAACCGGTTTGAAACGATAAGTTACAGATGTTTTGGTATATGGTTTTGAAATCCCTGCCATCCCTTATGACCGCAGTCATATCGATGTCATCTCAGTCATTAGATGTCTTATTTGTACATTTAGCAACAGTATCTATAATCTCTCTCTCCTCCACTGCTGTGAGGAAGATTGAATTCAGGTTAATATCTTTATCCACATATTTTGCAACTCCAAATTTATTTTGTCGTCCATATGTACCAATTTGTAACCCTCCAGATCAAATTCCAGCCTTTTTTCTGTATTAATCCATGTTTCAGACATTGCAATGATGTTGAATGATTGTGTAAATTGTTTCAGGTAATCCTTGATGCTTGAAAAGTTTGCATACAAACTCCTGCTGTTAATCTGTAGAACTGATAGTTTTCCATCCTTATTGATTTGGTCATATTGTTCATCAGTGAAATAGCAGCAGTTATTATTGATGGTTGAAGAGGTAGTTATCGGGGTCGGTCATGCTCCATATCCAATATACTGTGATCAGTACATTGAAATGTTTGTAATTCCAGGTTATCGAGCTCACTGATCCTCTGGGTGAATTAGTTATTTCAGTGTACATCATGTTTGTGTGGATGTTATGACCTTACAGTCCAGCCCAAGTTGATTATGGGTATGTGTCCAGCTTGTTGATTCTTTTAACCCTCAACACTTTGGTTCGGTTTGGTTTGGTGAATATATTACTGTTTGTAGTCCAAATGTGTTGAATTTTTTTCTCTTTCTTCAGGTAGCGTGTTTGACTAAATCTGCGTTGTGCTTGGTTAGGTGCTCATTGATGAAGACGTTTTTACCTTTAAGTTTCATCCCGTTTCAGCGGTGCATTCTTGTGTTTTCTATTTACACACCTCATGAGAGCAGGTTTGTATTCGGCTTTCCTTCTGGGCAGAAAGGGCGAGCCTCGATCTTCCAACAGTCCAGCTCTATGTCCATGGTCACATGCTGCTCCGTGGAGCTGACGTCAAGGTCGCTGGGCTCCTCCCCGTTGTTGGGGCCTGCCGCCCAAGCACAGCACCCAGTGATGATGATGTCATTCATCCTGGTATTTGGGATTTTGGGTGGTTGGAAAGTTGCCAACTCTGCTCTCTAGGAAGGCGATCCTCTTATCCTTCTCCTCATTCTGGATGCAGAGAACCTTCACCTCCTCCACCAGCCAAGATGCCCTTCTGCAGCAGCCTGACAGCAAAAACTTCTTCTGAGAGGAAGTCTTAACGCTTTTTTATTGTGGTCCACCTCCTCCATTACAGGTGCTTTCCATGGACCCAGTCTTCGTCCGGTTTTGCTAATTGTAGTAAATGCTGTCAGCTGTTAGCTCAGCGGTTAGTTGCTAGTTGGCAACTAGTTCTGCTCCAGTTCTTTCAGTCCATGTCCAGAAATTGGCTTTTTCTTTCTAACCAGGGAATAAACAGGGTTGAACAGTGGCCTTTCTGTATGGAGTTTGCATGGTCTCCCCATGTACTCGTGGGTTCTCTCCGGGTACTCCGGCTTCCTCCCAACATCCATAGACATGCATGTTAGGTTAATTGGTTACTCTAAATTCTCCCTTGGTATGAAGGTGAGCCGGAGTGGCTGTTTGACTCTCTGTGTCACTGGTGTGGACTGGTGACCTATCCAGGTGTACCAGCCTCTCGTCTGCTAATTGCTGGGACAGGCTACAGCTTCCCAGCAACCCGAAGTGGTCTAAGCAGCATAGAAAATGGACAGATGTATGGAAACAAACATGTAAGTTGGAAAGGTTTACAACTGTGTGGTGGATGTGGTATAACACAGCATTGTAGAAAAGGCATTTCTCAGTATAATTAGACAAAAACAGACATTCTGTATTGTTTAGTCGGCTGAATTTCTGCTTTACATTTTCATTACCAGTGAAAAATGTTAAAAGAATTTCCAACAGCATCCTGCAATCTGTCTCTAGTGAATAATCCAGGATAGTGATGAGAGGCCGGCCTCTAAACTGGCAAAGCATGTTCTTTATTCAGGGGTGGTTTACTGGCTTCCAGCCAGGGCGCCAACGGCAGCCATTTGATAGTGCTTTGCATCAATTTTAGTAAACAGCTTACCCAGACCCAGGCTAACATTTATGCCACTGTCAGATTTGAACTTACTGACCTGAGAGCAAAGATAGGCTGCCATGCCCAAGAGCAAAAATGACCAGATTTCAAAGGTTTTAACCGTAGTTTGACCTGCGTAAACCCTAGGGCTCAAATTAATCCGCTTTTTTTACTCTGTTTCTAAAATGTTATGGTCACGCATTATACTTTATTTTTAGCTTATGCTGAGTATTTGTGTTGTTGTTGTTAAGCCTTATTACTATGTGCAGAATACTACAACAAAAGCATTTCTGAGTGCTGACCTTTCCTGTCTCCTTGTAAAAGCTTAGCAAGAGGACACAGATTTTGACAGTGATAACAGGCAGAGGTTAAGCTCAGCTAAAGAGGAGCCATCAAGACCTACTGCCCTCTGATCCCAGCACAGTCTCAAAATCCTTCTTTCTTAAAGCTCCAGTCGCTAAAATCATAGTTATATTTTGAGAATTTATTGTTAAAAAGTTCCTCTTTTTGTAACTGAGATCCATCATTGCTATTTAATCCTTCATTTCCTCTGACAGATCATTTATCCATTTCTTGATTAATCATCTATAATCTTCTGGAACCACATGTTACACCAACTGTTTAATACTCTGACTGAGTCACTGTTGTGCTAACATTTAGCATTAATGGTACGTTAGTAATTTGGTGTCATTACTCATTAGAAATTCCTGCTAGCAAAACAGCGACATGCCTCATATGTAGGGATTGTCCTGGATTAACAGCCCCTGTTCATTGTGGAAAACGTTCACTGTACGTCCAATTTCAAGATAGTTTTTAATAGAAATTCTTTTACCTGAGTTTATTTACTCAGTAATTTTAACAGTTCTGTGGCCATCATTGATTTCATGTGATAATAAAACATGAATTATATAAATAAATATTAAGACTGTAAAAAATAACGAGTTAACTGCAGTAACTAAATTATGTAATTAATTGCGTTCATTTTTTTAACAGAATTAACGCTCCCTCATCCCCCACAGTTTTCCTGGTGAGAGGGTTAAACATTCGCAGTCTTTCATTTAAAAAAAGAAAAAAGAAAAAAATGTTTCCTGCAGTTCTGTACTGAAATGCCTTCTCCTCCTCCTCCGCTTTGACTCCTCCTCCCTCTCCTGTTGCTCTGGCTTTTCTGGTGCTACCACTGTCTTTCTTGTTGCGCTTGTTTATTATTAATCTGTGGAGGAAACTAGTGGTTCATGGTTCATCTTATATTTGACCCAAAGTATTGTTATTGGATGCACTAGCAATAGCAAAAATTTATCAGTGTCATGTGACTCAGATCCATGTCACTGTCACGTGAAGCTGAAGAATGAAATAGATTTTATAGACCTCTTAATAAAATATCACTGGTATTGGATCTGTACTCGGTATTGGCAGATACCTAAACTGCAAGTATCTGTATCGGACAGAAAATAAAAATGGCATCAGAACGTCCCTATTTTTAAGCATTATTGTTACTTCACATAAAGAAAACTACATGTGAAAGAAGTTCTCTCTTGATTTTATGTAGAAACAAAACAAGCAAAAACTATTAATCTTCTTAAAACCTAATGTTACACACCAATCACCTGGTTAATTTACATACATTCATAAAGGGTTCAAGCCTGAAACTTTTTTCGTTCGTGCTTTGTGCCATTTTCATTTATTCACCAGTAACACAAATCTTCCTTTAATATGACTCCAGTGGACCCTGTGGTTGCAGAAATATACTCATTTCATTATAGGGTTGAATTTTTAGAAGAGGTCTAAAAACAAGCACATGGCTCAAAGGTTTAATTTTTTAGGGCTGCACATTATCAGGTAACGCCCTAACTGAACCGTACCATTTTCCTATGGACCTACAACTGAAGGGGGTCCACAACTGGTGGGGTATGGTTCGGTTGTATGGGCCCCTTTTATAATGGATCACACAAAATAGCGTACCGAACCGCACCGTCCTGAACTGAACCGATCAGTGGAAATGGGGCTTATTTGTTAACCCGGCAACCTGCCTCCCACCTGATAAATGCTGGGACAGACTCCAGCTACTCTGTGACCCTGAACTGGAAAAGCAGTATAGAAAATGAATGACTGGAACAACCAAAAACTATGTAGCAGCAATAGAAAATATTTTCCAGTGATAAAAACACGTTCACCAAAACCACTCTGGTCTACAAAGAGCTAGGCTGACCACCACTTCATGCTACACACAACTAATAAGACAGATGTGATGTCACATGAAAACAATCAATCTGGGGCACCTGAGAGAGATCTCCCTGAGATGCAAAAGGAAAAATTCCAGAATTTTTCAGTTTCTGAAATCAAAATTCCCAGAAAGAGAAACGAGTTCAGCCTCGTTTTGTGAAAACTCAACTCTGACAGCATATATCCGAAAAACAACCTCTGACGTCCGCTTACGCATTCCATGTTACCAGTTAATTAGCAGAATAAAAGAAACGCCGACATGAATGGCGTCAGCAGTAACTACATTCACAGTCCACCAAGTCTCCGATGACATGAGCTCATGGCAACACTTGTTTAAGAGTACCGGTCCAGTCGTTGCTAGGCAACGGTGCAAACATACACCTCACTCTGATGAAATGTGTCCAGATAGCATCATAGCCAGGAAATCATTTCATTATTACATTTTGTCTGCTGGTTAAAATGGTCAAAAATGATCTTAAAATGCAACTAATAACTAACTAACTAACCCCCACACACACTCATACACACACCTATCCAGATATACAAACACACTGACGTGCAACCCTCCACCTCCTCCCCTTTTCACACACTCACACTCAGGTCAAACTAAGTCAGTGTACTCACACATTCCCAGACAAACTGCGAGTATGTGTGAATGTGTATGTGAGTGTGTGTGTGTGTGTATCTCCACCAAACAGAGAGAGGTTATTCAGTGTGGAGAAGTGATGACTGGGCAGCTGACACAGGAAAGAAAAAGGCAGATAGAGGGAGAAATAAAGGGAGTCAGAGATGTAGGTCACTTCCCAATTGTCAGTGAGTCATTGCTCTGGCTTACGCGCACACACACGCACAGACACGTGCACACGCACACATTGCAGTCCTTGTATACTCTCTGTGCAGGCCTGTTTCTGTATACGACCTGTGACCTTTGGACTGCTTTGACAATCTTTATTCATCACAAAAATACACACTAAAAACATACACACACGCAAGCTCTGTGTCCTTACAGCTTAAATTTAAGAGCATGTTCTCTCCTCTATCTTTCCCTCCCCCCACTTTTGTTTCCCTAATTTTTATTTTTTCACCAGCTGACCAGAGTCCACTTTGCACTTTCCCTCTTAATGACTTGAACTCAGTTGTGCAAGAGCCGTGTCACGGTGACATTCCCGTGTCTTCACCCTAAGGCCACTGTCTGGATGTGAGCTAACTCTCTGTGTGTGTGTTGGGGGGGGTGATAAAATCATGGAGGTAATGCTCTGTGTTAGTGTATTTATATGACTGCATTTTCAGATTACCTTTGGCATGCTAGGCTTGGTCCATGTAGGAATCACTTTAGCTAAAGCTGCTTTAACCCTTTAACTGCCTGCTCTCCTTTG
This sequence comes from Melanotaenia trifasciata, assembly GCA_037177355.1. Lineage (NCBI taxonomy): Eukaryota > Metazoa > Chordata > Actinopteri > Atheriniformes > Melanotaeniidae > Melanotaenia > Melanotaenia trifasciata. Next base: position 3,524,331 of record JBAFTB010000023.1, read on the forward strand.
GCAGATCACTTCTTTAGTGACTAATGAATTGTATTAAAAATTTTTGGAATGCCAAACATGTTTATTTTCTCATAAATGTTTCAAGTGTTGACCACTTAACTAATATTATTAACCATTATCTCAACTATTTGTTAAAACCCTGTTTTTTTTATCATTATAAAAAAAGCAAAGAAACATTTTTCCATTGCTTTTTCTCTTGGTGTGAACATTAAAGGATTAAGACAAAAGTTCACAGTTCATTGCACAGAATCATCTGGGAAGTCCTCCGTAGTAAGTCTTTGTAAAAGGTAGGCACCTTCAAAAGGGCTTAAACCAATCAGATCAAAGTGCAACAAAGAAGAACCAGTTACTGCAAAAAGGAAGGAACCTGTGATTTCCACGGTGTGGAAGACCTGGACAGAGCGGTGGAATTTGATTGTATGGATTATAAAATGTGGAATATGGTGGCATTTGCTTATATGAGGGGGTGATCTGCTTTTTCTGCTAATTTAAGAGTTTTTCACAGAACCAAATGAACAAGAAAACAAGAGTCAAACATATTTCAAACTCCGCAGCTTCCTGTCTGTGTGATGTCACCTTAAATGACAGGAAGTCTCTCCCAGAAAGTCCGTAACGACTAAAGTTAAGACTAAAGACTAAAGCTAAACTAAGTTTTCCAAGACACGAAGTGATGCTACCTTACGAGTCTAGAAAAAGCCTCCTTTTTTAGTGAAGCATTTCAAACAGGGAGGAACGTTTTCAGGAAACCAGAGCAGCCTTATCAGACTCACTTAGCCCAAATGTTTGAGCTGCAAACTGGAGGCGGTCCTGTAGACGATCCGTGGTGAAAATGATCACGTCTGTAAGAAGGACTTGCATATTAAGAAACATAAATGAATAAATTTTAACAAAGAAAAAAGGATGTTTATGGCAGTAAGTTCAACTAGTTGAGCAGACGGTTCATTTAGATGAGAGGGACTACAGCTAGTCCATGCAGCTGCTGCAGGTTTGAATCTCAGCTTGGAGCCCTTTGCTGCAGGTCAACCCCCCTGTCTCTGATTCCTTCTCATCTCCGGAAACTGTGCCATAAAGGCCTCTAAAACTAAAATAATATCAGAAAATGACATTTTCCTGTTCCTGATAAAATTTCTTGATTCTGATTGGCTGTAGGGTGTCCACTAAAAAGTGAAAATGGACACTTATGAAAGAAGTTCCGGTCAAATAGACTTATTGTTGTAAATTATTGCGCTGGCTAGTCGGTAGTTGGTAACCGTGGCAACAGAAACTCAGACACCAGGCTGCAGACACGCCAGATCAGGTCTGTGACAGAGCATTGCTGTGAAAGCAGGTGCAGGCTCATTGGACTCCCGTCAGTCCAGGAGAGACGAAAATGGAGCAACATTCTGTCGTCCCACAACGTCCCAACCAGCAGTGGTCAGGGTCCACAAACGTTAAACTCCTTTAAATGCCACTATGGACATGCCAGTATCTTTATGAAATGTCACGATCAACGGCAATGTTGTATTTAATTTTAAATATGTCGTTGCCCGTCTTTCTGTCTTGATTACCTTACTTACATACTTGAGACAGAGTGAATGGTGGATAACATTATAAAAACGATTTAGGATAGACTTTCTTGATACACATTTAATGATCAGAGTGAATGGTGGATAATATTTCTTGTAATAAAAACGATTTAGGAAACGATCTGTGGACTTTGACTGTTTGAAACAAAATGTTGCATCATCTTCTGGACACACACAAGCTGTAAGAGCTGCACCCGCCCTCTGAGATGTTTGTATCACGTAACATAACGTTAAGCAATCATCTCCCTTCCCTCCACTGATCAGGTCTAATACAACAGCTGACTGACCGAGCTGCAGGTTCTGTGTCAGAGCTGGTTACCTTGGCAACGCGTCACAACGAAATAGTCCACTCAGCCGCTTCTTGTGAAAAACTTACGATTTTAACAGCAAAAAACAACATTAATGCATTAGTAATGTATTTAATATGTTCTTCTTTCGTAAGTGACCATGGTATAAGCGGGATAATGCCCTTCGAGGCTTCCCGTCGGACAGTTCACGCCTCCGCGTTGTCCATTAATTTATGATAATGGACACCTCGTTGGGAATTATCCCTTACTTATGCCACTGAACCAAACCATAGAATTTCAGTAGTAGGTAGTGTTACCAAAAAATTGATTCTCAGAAACTAACTGATACAGAAATCCAGTATAGAGTATTAATTAGTACAGGTATTGATACTTAAATGCAACTTTGGCATCTGTTTACTTACAGAAAGAATCAGCTGTCTCTTCACATTTTCAACAGGCACTGCAGTGGGCAGCCCTGCTCCCTAAAGCAGGACCTATTGTTTACAGTGCTGCCAACTTTGCAACTTATATTATTTATATTTAGTGAGATTTCAGCAACTTTTTTTTTTTAAAAAAAAAGCAGCTAGCGATAAATCTAGAGACCTTTTCTGGTGTTATTAGAGACTTTCGGATTCTGATGTAAAATCACGTATCGATGCAGGACGTCTCTGACACATGAAAGAATGCAGTAAACTCACTATCGATGTGTCCCCGCGACGCACCTCATTTTCCCCTTGAAGAACAATACATTGTGAACAACAACTCGTGTTTACAGTCTCAATAACTAGCTAAAGAAAGTTCATGTTTTGCCTACAGTGACTCGCAGCATGAAATTAGCGGGTGAACTAGTACTAGAGGGAAAACATCACAAGGAGGCCTTTCTGTACTACAAATGTATACATATGTATACATATATTTTGCCACTGCACAAGCACGATCAGAGGACAAGACATGTCAGATGTGTCTTGTCCTCTGATTGGACGGTTTCTGGCCGACGACAGAGCTAATGTCTGAGGGAACGTATCAAAAGTGTCAACACGTGTAAACAAGCAACACTGAGACTTTCCAGACGTGTAAAGGGCGATTCCGCTGAATTCTTGGGAACCTGGACCACATTAGACAAGCTCCTCATAAAAAACTACATCTTCAAACCTGGACTGAATGTTTGACAGGCAGGAGTAGCCCAGGGGTTAGCTGGAGAACAGCGCGACACAGGTGAGGTGGAGGAGCAGGGGAGACAAGTGGAGGAGCAGGGGAGGAGGGTGGAGGAGCAGGGGAGAAGGAGCAGGGGAGGAGGGTGGAGGAGCAGGGGAGACAAGTGGAGGAGCAGGGGAGGAGGGTGGCGTAGGACACGTTCTGCTCGTTGGCATTTTACTGACTCGTGTAACTTGATAGACGTTCATGTTGGTGAATCATAGTTTGTTGTTGTTTATGGTGCCTGTTGTTTGATTAGTTTGTGTTAATGAAAAACAAAAAACAAAACACTGGCATCAGTTACAGCAATAGTGATATTCAGAATGGATCTGTGTTAATAAACATCTGCGGTTTTTGTGGTTTGTGACCTTTTTGGATTTAGAATTTTAGTTCTTTAATTTCATAAACATACATGAGTATGTCCGTTAACTACAACCATGTCAGACCACCACCGAATGAGTATAACGCTACAATTTAGGAAATAGAAAAATATAGAAAATAGAAAAAAATTACTTTTTTTAAAAGGGGACCCCTTGAATTTCCCGGGGTCCCACTCAAATCACCACCTGTTGGTCCTGGGGACTAAAATATTGAAAACGTATCAACACCACTGCATGAATAGAATTTATTGTATTGTTTGGGTCGTGCTGTTTTGACTTTGATTTAAAAAAAAAAAGATTTTATTTTTCTCTATAGTATCAAAAACAGTATCGAGTCTTGAGTGTGATCCTTAAAGTGGGTGTTAAGTTTGAAATGCTGGTAACGTGAGTACCCCAGGTTTAGGTTTAGGTTTAGGGCAGAGCTCCTGGCACTTCAGCAGTCTGTTGAGACGGCAACAGAAAAAGGTCACTTCACGCAACAACAACGAGCCGTGAGATAAACGACCAAGATAAACGACCAAGATAAACATCTGGTGGTGTTCGCGTCAACAGACCTGCTGTAGGCGCCTGATCTGAGGCTGGCATTCAGTTTGTTTAAAAGAAAAAATCTGAAAATCCTTTTTTTCGAATTAAACTATAACAGATCTGTAATAAGATTTTCCTGAAGCACACTTTGATTGACAGATTGATCTCTTTGCATTAAAGCGTTAATTTTGATAGCAGTAATAAAAATCCCAAATTTATTTAGTAAATGTAGGTTATTTATTTATTTTTTACAATAATCTGACAAACCCCTGAAATGATCCTGGGACTCCCAGTTTGGGAAAAGCTGGAATAGTCATGGGTCTCTTTTTATCAGCAGCTGACTTTTTTTCATGTCCAACCTGAAACAAATGAATCCAGTTTGCTTCTTAGCATTTGGGAATGTTGGAACAGCAGTGAATACAAATAATTAAAATAAAAAAGAAACCATTACTGCAAGTTTGCAGGAAAAATACTGTGTGATCTGTAAAGAAAGTAAAACAATGAACCGTCTTTCTGCACTGTGGTCCTCAGAAAATCTAAACACATCAGAGAGCCATCAAACATCTACTGGAGGACATTTTTCCACACGGCTCCATGGTGGCTCGCTGGCTGTGGAAAATCTGACTATTTAGTTCTTATAAAGAACTTAAAACCATCTTTAGGACCATCCCGAACAAGCAGCGGAACCACTTTGGTAGAAAATGGGTTTAAGACTGAATATCCAGATGATACTCTGAACTTTAATTTCACGTAGATACGCTGATCTCCAAATGATTTAGTTTCATCACGGGGCAGCAGGAGGGAAAAACAAGTGATGACACGATGAGCAGAAATCTTTCCAGAAGCTTAAACTGATGACAAAGAATGACATAATTATGTAAAAAGTCAACACCCATAAACCATTTAATCATCCATGAAATTTCTAGCTTTTGTCATAAGTTTGTCAATCTGACGAAAATGAAAAAATTTAGAATAAAATTCATGAGGAATCAGAACTTTATAAAATTGTAGGTAATCAATGACAACCGTCATCTTCTAAATCCACCTGAATGCCTTTTTCATTGCGGTGAACAGTGAGAAAATACGTCGTCAAAGCTTGAAATGACATGTTGAAATATTTTCTTTTGTTCGAATCTCAAAATCATCTCGTTATACCACGTAAATAAAAAAAAAGAGGAGAAAGAAGAAAGGAGCAGGCTGAAAATATCACCTGGTAAGACGTCATGGATTAAACCATTCTGAAAACACTTCCAGACACTTTAACAGGTCTTTAACATGATGACCTGATAAACATGAGGGCAATGTCAATAATATACAATAAAAACAAAGTTTACGCTTTTACGTCTCATTTAATTCATGTTTCTAGTTCCTAGAAACTGAGAAAAAGAAGGTTTTAGTGGCCAGTTTGAAGCTTTCCAGAATATCCTTCAGATTTAAACAAAGCCTTAATTTAAGTTCAGGTGAAGACGAGACACCTTCTGACCCACAGATCATTTGAGTGGACAATATAAAGTTTAGAAACATTAAACCTGACTTTTATTAATTCTCCATATCAGGCTGTACTTTAGCCAACATGATGGCAAACAGTAGTTTTTCAGCAGGAAAGCACTTTGTGCATCGCATGCGGGTAAAATAAAAGGAAAGAAAGATAAAGATTGTGTGTGCAACCATGAGAACATATCAACTGGTTTAGCCAACCTGCAGCCAAAGACTGCAGAATAACAACAGCTGGCACAAAACGTCGGGAAATGCTTTGGACGTTTTCTTTAATCTTCTATTATTTACTCAAGGAAAAAGAAAACTGCAAATACAGAATAATCCTTAGTTACTTTCCACCTAACTTACTGGAAACGGAGGAGTGGGCAACATTTGCCACAGCTGACACTTGTTAATGATGCGTTCACTTCCCCCAAACTGATAAAGATATCAAAGCATTAGACTACGGTTCAGACCACCTTATCGTCATCTCAATTAAATTAGCAAAGCTGCAGCGTCCTGCGGGGCTTCTCTGTGTGCAAGTTTAAAATGACAAACCATTTTTCTAACGGGACTCACAGTGGCTGGATCCGCTCCAGTGCCTGCCGGTCTCCAGTGACCCCCCGAATGGACGCTGAAGTCCCCCCACGCCGGACAGAAGTCCCTTCTCCGGCCCTAACCCTGGAGGTCGGTGGTAGTAGTCCATGCTGAGAAAGGAGCCCGGGCTGGGGCTGCTGGGGCTGGGGCTCAAACCCACAACATCCACGCTTTCGTACATCCAGGCGGCAGCTGCGTTTGATGTCTTTGTATCAAACAGAGAGCGGAAAAAGATCAAAGAGGACGGTAGGGCGAGGAGAGAAAGAGGGAGGGGGGAGGAGGGAAGAGTTCACATCTTCATAACGGACTGAGAGGAGGAGGAGGAGAAGGGAGAGGAGGCGACGGGTCGCGCTGACCTCAGCCCTTGGAGAGAGAGGGGGCTACAAGCAGTTCTCCGTCCAAACTTTGTGTCGTTTTTTTCACAGATGATGCTGGACTCAAACTACAAATTCTCCTCTTGTTGCAATCCAAACGCTACAAGTGCTGTGTCAGATATGGACCATTTAAAAGATTTTTTAAAGAGAAAAAACAGAAAAATTTGTAAAGAAGCGTTGTATCTCCACACCATCACACATCCAGAGTATCATCTCCGAGTTCACCAACCTCAGCGCGTAAAGAAAAGCTTAACCCCGATTAGTAGCTTACACGTCGATCGCGACTAGAGGCTGTAGAATAATGTAGGCATAATGTCAGATATTCAGCTAATCCCCGTAGCAACCGCTGACGGCACCTTAATGTCACTAACGGTGCGGTTTGTCCTTAAATAATGTCAGTAAATGCACTGCAGCTCGGCTCTGAAAAGTAAAGAGGACTGCTCGGTTTTACGGCTCCGCTTCACAGAGACCGAGCAGTAAAGAAGGAAAACCCAGTCCTGGCACATAAACGCCGGCTAGGCGCCGTCACATGACTTTCACCCGCTGCAACATGTCCAAGTCACCACAATATCCGGGGGTGAAAGTGGCGGCGGTAGGTCGGCGGAAGATATCCGAGGCGGGTGAGTTTTCTCTGCGCCCGTTATTGAGGTCCAGCATCGAGCAGGATTGTCCTGTGGTAACCCGCTCTGTACCCGGTGGCCTCTCTCTCTCTCTCTCTCTCTCTCTCTCTCTCTCACTAGCTGGTTGATGAGCGACACCAGCTGCACACGAGCTCCACCTACCTGCCCTGCCCTGCGCGTGCCACCAAAATTCCCCCGTGCCTATTGAGCACATGCAGCAGCTCCATAATGCCCTATAAAGTCACGTGATGAAGTGCCTCCTCTTGCAGTTGGAAGGTTTCACGTGACACAACATAATTAAAAATCTTCTGGCTCTTACCAAGTCTTGAACCTCGGATAAACAACACATGACACATTACATGTTGTTATTATTTCTTTCCTAAAAACTGTAAGTCCAGACTCACTGCTGCTTTATAAGGAAAGGTTTTTATACAGCACATTTCACGCATAAACCCGGCCCAAGAAAATTTAAATATTTTTAATCTAAAGTCTTCATTTGGCCCTTTAACAAAATGTAAAACAATAATTATCAAAATAAGTTTTATCTATTTGCCATTTATGAATGTGTCATATGTCAAAATTATTTTGGTATCCACCAGGGGGCAGAAGAAAGCATTAAATGGTGTACAACAGGGTTCTGAGCAAAGTTTTTACCATAAAGTGATGCAAAAGGTCTCAGAAACTGTAAGTGTCAAATATGATACATAGAACATTAAAGGGCAATCCAATGTGTGTACAAGAAACACGACAATACATACAATAAGTTACTTATGCTATACATCACAATCATACATAATTAAGGAAATACCAAGAAAAACTTGAATTTTTCTTAATTAAAAGCTCTGGCATATAAAAGACTTTTAAGATTTGGATCAGACTTCAGGATTTCCGGCTGTTTGGAAAGTAATTTTACCCACATTTATAAAAGATATTTATTTGCAATATTGTGTCATTTGGAGTGGATAGAAAATCTAAACATGGAGGTATTTTATCTACACTGAATGCAGGATTATTTTTGTAACATTATGAATTGAAAATAAGACAAACATTTCCTTGCAGACCTCTCCTGTGATCAGGGCTGCCTGGCAGCTTCATCTTTATCAGCTGCCCAAATAACATACGGATGGCTCATGAGACCAAATGTTTTACAGTGTATTATCGTCCTTATATTTGTAATTGTTTTTATAATTTAACTAATTGAATTTATTATATTAGAGGGAATGTTAATTTTTACACTATTATTATAATTTTACTGAAAAACATGCAGATTTTTTAAGGGATAACAAACTAAAATAAAAATGTTAAGTTTGTACAATATTATGTGAAGGCCAGGTAAGCCGGTCTCTATGCCATATTGTAAAATTTCAGTTAATATCCCAGGTCACAGTACCAAAGTACTAAAACTCACCCGCCTCTTGCCTCGGGCAGCATGAATTTGTTTACCAAAATACTACACTGATATATGCTAAGCAAACAGGTTTTTGTTTTGTGACCATTATTATCACCATTATTTATGACTTGAGAGCAACTGAGAAAATCATTTCTTTTTGATTTAAACCTTTATGATGATTCATTCTAAAATTACTCCCAATGTCTTCTGCTCTTAGCTCCTGAGTTTCCTGATAAGACAATCCCAGTGCTAGCATCTCTCTCTGCCTTTAGCTGGCACCACTAGCTCTGAGTGACAGCAGGCAGTGATGTGCAGATCAGTACTGAAATATCAATACCCCTGATACCAGATTTTTATGTTCTAGAATAGAGTTTGATGTTATAAATATGAATATTTAAGTCATTTGAGGTAAATATGTAGTTTGTTACTAACTGGAATACAGTTATGTTTTCATTTTTTAAAGCATTAACACACAAACAACAAAGTTGTTACTCATGCTATATTAAAAAAAATCCAGATTTGGCTTTATTTCTGCAAGAGAAGCTTATTTTGGGCAAGTAGATTCTTTGTCACAGTGGTGAACCAAATCCACATTAAAGAAATACTTTGTCCTCCTTATTTATGAAGTTTCTGATATTTTTCAAGCCTTATCTGGATTTATACTCGCACGTCGTCTGTGTACGCCAAGCCGGCGTAGCTGACTCGAACATAGTTACGACGTTGTGTTGTAGTTTTTCTTTCACGGTTACTGCACAATTTCAGCGAGAAGCTACAGAAATCTGAAAATATGAGATCACAAACTGACTAGTCACAAGGGCTTACTTATGCTAGCAGGGGTGCATGTCAGGTCTGTTAGAGGTGTGCATCGAGTCTCTGTAGAGCTATGCCAAGGCCACAGCAGTTATGCAGATACTGCACGCATAAATCTGCCTTAACCGACCTTATGCAGACGCCACGTGAGTATAAATCCAGCTTTATGTGTAGAAATTTTATCA
>JBAFTB010000023.1:3690948-3701561 GCA_037177355.1 Melanotaenia trifasciata
ATAAACAATGTGTGCCTCACTAAATATCGAGGGAAGAGATAACATCCTCACACTAGCACAGAAATGGTTGCCAAACTCTATAATTTTCATGGGTAGTGCCCCAGGTTGTTGCAGTTTGAGATGGGAGATCACCTCCTTTACCCAAGGCTTTCAAGGAGGGGGTGTAACCTTCTTCCAACTAAGGAGTGTCAGATGTTAAGCTAGTAGACGGGGGGATGCTATGTCCTTAGCCTGTCTTGTTTATTATGTTTCCTGAGGGACAATACCTAAATGCAGTCAGTGGGTTAGGACTAAAATCCTTGTTACAAATGAATAAATATCAAATATACCTATCCAAGATAGAGTCAGTTTGGGGCATAACCATGTAACTGAGGCTGCCTGGGTCATGCCTGGATCTGATGCAGGATGGGTCTAAACCAGAATATAGTTTGACATGCTTACTTGCAGATCAATGTAACCTGCAGGTTACATTGATCTGTGCAACATGTGCAACACCTTAAACTGCAGCAACCCAAGTCGAGTAAATATTGATGAGGAGTGTACTAATATAATTGCTGCCAGTTTACATCCAATATGGTGGCTCCTAATTCAAACTTGCTAAAAGGTTAACTGATATGACGACAACCCTCACTAACATAAAACAAACATCACGCCTCTGTCAACTGGGTCCATGTTCAAACATTCATCTATCCATGTACTCTAATTAAAAAGAAGTATTTTAATATAACTAAACACCTGTAGGTAAGTCTTCCTGTAGCTGTTCAAAAGAAATGAAGTGTCTTTCCTGTAAAAGGCCCGTCACACATTAAATGCCACTGCTATGCCACAATGAGAAAATGGGTCCGTGAGAAATGTTGCAAAACTGATGTTCACTAGAATAGGGGAGATGACAATTTTGTGCTCAAAGTTAATCCTAAACTGTGGCCATATCCTCAGGCAGCCAGAAATTATTGGGTTGTTTGTTAAATGATGGTAAATTAAACTGAGATGCCATCAACAATATCTAAAAAAGTGTTCAGTCTATTGTGCAAAATGTTATTTGGACCAATGATTTGTCCTATGGTCATTTTCTACACTTTATTTGCTATGATCTGTCTCTGTGTTCTGTGACCAGATGAAATCAGATTAGTTGGACCTGAGTCGACCAGTTGCTCTGGAAGAGTTGAAATCTACCACAACGGTGAATGGGGAACAGTGTGTGATGACGGCTGGGATTTAATTAATGCAGAGGTGGTCTGCAGACAGTTATCCTGTGGGACAGCACTCAATGCCACTTCATTAGCCCGTTTTGGTAAAGGAACTGGTCAAATCTGGCTGGATGATGTTGCCTGTTCAGGAAGTGAAAGCTCTTTATTCAACTGTCAGCACAGAGGATTTGGAAAACATGACTGTGGACATCATGAGGATGGTGGTGTTGTCTGTTCAGGTAAAAGTCATGTTTACAAAAATTATTTTGAATATTAAATGTACACAGTTAAAAAAAAATTATATATGTTAGTTCTGAGCAATGACTAAAATTTTTAAGAGTGATTAATCACATGACATGCTGTGAATCATCAGATACATCAGAGTTCTTCAACCTGCGACTCTGGAGCTGCAAGTGTCTCTCTGGATCTTCCACAACGCCTCTAAATACGTGGCTTAAATATTTATTTTAAATTTATCTTTCTTGTCTAATGACAATTATGTAAAGTAAAAAAAAAAAGTCCCTGGTGTTGACTGACCAGCCTGGATGACCTGGTTTTGATTTAGTGCATTCAGTTTTAATATGTTTTGTCTTTTTTTTCTTGCTTTGTTATTATGTGTTTTTTTTCCTGTTCTTTGAACTGTCTATATTGTAAAAGAAAATCCTTAATGAAAATAATGTTAACAAAAAACATTTAAAAATAGTGTCATTAAGCAATTAACGCTTCTCAAATTCTGCCCATTAGATTTCTTCTGTTACTTGTTTTACTATATTGAGAAAATTGAAACCAATAAGTATAAAGGTACATAAAATAGAGTATGTTGCTCTAAGTCAATGTTTCTCAATCCTGATCCTCGGGGACCACTGCCCTGCCCTAGAGTAGTTCTTTCCAACTCCACCACACCTGATGCAGATTAACTGAACTTAGCAAGCCTGCTAATGAGCCATTCATTTTAGTCAGGTGTGGTAAAGTATGGACACCTCTACAACTGGCAGGGCAGTGGTCCTGTGGACCAGGATTGAGAAACTTTGCCTGGAGTTAAACAATATGTACCTTTTTTCAGGGAACCTCTTGAAGCCCAATATCACCATGAATCCTGCTGGTGAGGTCACCTGGGGTCAGGATGTCAACATCACTTGTACAATGTCAGCTGAACTTTTGGGAGGAACATTTATTCTTGAAATGACCCCGGGTTCATTCAGACAGCCTCAAATATCAAATTCCAATGTTGTCACCTTCAACATACCTGAAGTGGACGTTGATCATTCCGGATCGTACCGGTGTCGGTATGAGAAAAGCTTTTCTAGCCGAACGTTCACCTCCCCCTTCAGTGATTCTGTCACTATAATTGTTACTGGTAAGAAAAATTTTCACTGCAGCATATTTATATATAAAAAAAATATTTAATAAAGGATTTACTGACTGCACATTCAATGCGTTAACGTGCTTTTCTTATTTCAGTGAATTTCTTAAAGCCCAGCATCTCCATGAATCCTGTGGGTGAGGTTACCTGGGGTCGGAAAATTGGAATCATGTGTTCAATCTCAACTCCGGTTTTGGGAGGAACATTTATCCTGACCAGGAGCTCATTCAGGAAGAATCAAACATCAAGTACCAACTCTACTACCTTCTGGATCCATGAAGCAGACTTTGAAGATGAGGGATTGTACCAGTGTCAGTATCACAAAAGAGCCTCCAGTCGTGACTTCATCTCGCCACTAAGTGACCCTGTCAGACTTTCTATCACTGGTAAGACAAACAAGTAAATCTGTAAGATCAGTAGTAGGATAATATTTTGTGTAACATTGCAGCAGGGCAATAAACACAATAAAGACCCATCATTCTAGTTAGATCTGCCAGAAAGAACTTTATTTTCTTATTGGTTTCAAGTAAAGACGGCAGAAAATTTCACTGAAGAATGTAAAAAATGTCATCTGATAAAAACATGATGATTTTTTCATTTAAATACCTAAAATCTACATTTTTATAATAGCGATGTCCTGTTAATGAAATCTGCTCCACAGAACTTTATGGTGATGTGACACAAGGTAGTACAACAAACACGAGCAGAGGGGTAGCATCCAATACTAGTGATTTATTTGAACAGATCCATTTTCAATCCTAGACTACATTCACTAGTCCTGGTAGTGCCTCTGGATACTCTGAAAGAAGAAAACATCAGATTAGAAAAGGGGTCAGTTGTCTAAGTAGGGAAACTTAGACTGTCCTCTCCCCAGCCACATTGACCAGCTCATCTGGGGGGATCCCAAAGCATTACCATGCCAGCTGTAAGATGTAGTCCATGTGTGTCCTGGGTCTTCCCCAGGGTCTCTTTCAAGTGGGACGTGCCTGGAACACCTCACCAGTAGATGCCCAGATGCCCAAGCCACCTCATCTGGCTCCTCTCGATGTGGAGGAGCAGTGACTCTACTCTAAGCCCCTCTGAGCTTCTCAACCTATCTCTAAGGGAGAGTCTGGCCACCCGGTGGAGAAAACTCATTTTGACCGCTTGTATTCGTGATATTGTTCCTTCAGTCACTACCTACAGCTCATGACCATAAGTGAGGGTAAGAACGTAGATTGACCGGTAAATCGAGAGCTTTGTCTTTTGGTTTAGCTCCCTCTTCACCACGACAGGCCGATGCAGAGTCCGCATCACTGCAGACGCCATACCAATCTACCTGTCTGTCAATCTCCCACTCCATCCTTCCCTCACTCGTGAACAAGACCCTGAGATACGTGAACTCCTATACTTGGGGCAGGACCTCACATGCTCCAGTGAGAGCTGAAGATCATGGCCCGATGAAGCCAACAGATCCACATCATCCGCAAAGAGCAGAGAACCAATTGTGAGGCCACCAAACCGGATCCCCTCAACACCTTGGTTGTGCCTAGAAATTCTGTCCATAAGAGTTATGAACAGAATCGATGACAAAGGGCAGCCTTGGCGGAGTCCAACCCTGACCGAAAATTATTCTGATTTACTGCTGGCAATGCGGACCAAGCTCTGACACCTGTCATACAGAGACCGGACAGTTCGTACAAGGGGGTCCAGCACTCCATACTCCCGGAGTACCCCCCACAGGAGTCCCCGGGGGACACAGTCGAATGCCTTCTCCAAGTCCACAAAGCACATATTACCCCTCCAAGACCCTGAAGAGAGTGTAGAGCTGGTCCACTGTTACACGACCAGGACGAAAACCACACTGCTCCTCCTCAGTCCGAGGTTTGACTATCCGATGGACCCTCCTCTCCAGCACTACTGAATAGACCTTACCATTAAGGCTGAGGAGTGTGATCCCTCTGTAGTTGGAGCACATCCTCTGGCCCCCCTTTTTTAAGAGGGGTCCACCACCCCAGTCTGCCAGACCAGGGGAACTGTCCCCGATGTCCACGTGATACTGCAGAGGCACGTCAGCCAAGACAGCCCTAAAGCATCCAGAGCCCTAATGAACTCTGGGCGGACCTCATTCACCCCCGGGTCCCTGCTACGGAGGAGCCCTCACCAGGGACATCAATAAAGCTCTGCCGGATATGAGAGTTGAAACTCTTTCTGTCGGGGGACTCTGCCACATGTTCCCAGCAGACCTTCACAACAAGCTTGGGTCTGCCAGGCCTGACTGGCATCCTCCCCCACCATCTGAGCCAACTCACCACCAGTTGGAGATCAGTTGACAGCTCCGCCTCTCTCTTCACCCGAGTGACATGCGGCCGCAAGTCTGACGATACGACTACAAAGTCAATCATCGAACTGCAGCCTAGATTGTCCTGGTGCCAAGTACACATGTGGACACTCTTATTCCTTAACAAGGTGTTCATTATGGACAATCCATGACGATCACAGAAGTCCATCAATAAAAGACCATTTGGATTCAGATCTGGGGTCCATTCCTCCCAATCACGCCCCTCCAGGTCTCACTGTCATTGCCCATGTGGGCATTGAAGTTCCTCAGCAAAACGAGGGAGTCCCCGGGAGGAGTGCTCTCCAACACCCCCTCCAAGGACTCCAAAAAGGGTGGGTACTCTGAACTGCCGTTTGGTGCATAAGCACAAACGACAGTCAGGACCCATCCCCCCACCTGAAGGCGGAGGGAGGCTACTCTTTCGTCCACCAGGGTAAACCTCAACGCACAGGCACCAAGTCGGGGAGCAATGAGCATTCCCACACCTACTCGGCGCCTTCCAGAGTGGAAGAGGGTCCAGCCCCTCTCAAGGACAGTGGTTCCAGAGCCCAAGCCGTGTGTCGAGGTGATTTCAATTATATCTAGCTGGAACTGCTCAACCTCGCACACCAGTTTAGGCTCCTTCCCCGTCAGAAAGGTGACATTCCATGTTCCTAAAGCTAGCTTCTGCAGCCGAGGATCAGTCCGCCAGGGTCCACACCTCTGGGAGCCGCCCAGCTCACAATGCACCCAACCCCTATGGCCCCTTCTGCAGGTGGTGAGCCCACGGGGGGGGGGGCATGTCACCCTTTGAGCCCGATTGAGCCCGATGGGCAAAGGCCAGGCCACCAAGTGCTCGCCTCCGTGCCCCACCTCCAGGCATGGCTTCAGATTTAATTTCATGCATGAAAGCTGTCTTGTGTATTTTGCAGGTTGATTTCTAGCAGCTTTTTAATATATTCAGGATGCATTGCATCAGCTTCATCTTATCTTGTGCTTTCTTTCTGTCACAGTGAGACTGCAGAGGCCCAACATCTCCCTGACTCCATCTAAAACAGGGATGGTCTGGAGTCCCGAAGGTGCAATGGTTACCAGGGGTTCCAATTTCACCTTCACCTGCTCCATCAACTCCAGTTATACTCAGGGACATTTTTTTCTCATCTTTTCTGGCTCTAACGTCACGGACGCCAAGCCTGCAGTCAACAACACGGCCTCCTTTAACTTCCCTGTAGCCGAGTCTGAACACCAGGGTAACTACAGTTGTATGTATGAGCTCACACTGTCTACACGGAGATTCAACTCGACTGAGGCAGCACCGATTACTGTTGTTATTAAATGTAAGTACATTGTTTTATTTAAGTTTTTTTTATATTCAATGAGGCAACAGGATGAGAAATTGTTACGTCCTCTAGGTTTGATCTCTGTATGTTCAAAAACTTTAAACGAGGACTTTGGCATAAACTTGACAGTAAAAAAGAAAAGAAAATGAGTAATACTAAAAATAATGTACAAGGCCTTTTCCTGTTTATATGTGTTAGTGTGTCAAAAAAGCAGTCTTTTGCTGTACTCTGAATCCTTTCTTTGCCTGAATCAACATTTCTTGTCCTCAGTTTAGAAGTTTATTTCAATGTAAATATTTTACAACAAAGAAAATAATTAATTAAAACAAACAGGATGCTAATTAGTGCTAAAAGATGCAGATATTCAAATTAACTGTAGCCCTGACAGGAGGTCACACAATCATGAATTAATGAAACCCAGTTTGCAGATCATGGAAAAAGGACTGAGTGTTGTGAGCTAGAGCAGGGGTGCCCAAGTCCAGTCCTTCACAGCTACCATCCTGCAAGTTTTAGAAGCGTCCCTTCTTCAACACACCTGAATCAAAAGAATGGCTCACTACCAGGCTTCTGCAGTACTAAGGACATGCAGAAGGAATTTAGCTATTTGATTCAGGTGTGTTGGGGAAGAGATGCATCTAAAAGTTGCAAGGTAGTAGATCTTGAGGACTGGACTTGGGCACCCCTGAGTTAGTGCATTTCTGCTACTGCTCTATGGATTTTGCAATTAGTTGAACAGGAGAATCAGAAAAGTTACTGATTATGAATTGCCAACAGCAGGAGTCAGTGTTCTCACTGAAAGTCTGTTCATTGAGAAAATTAAAGGGTGTAGTTTGACTCAAAATGGATGCAGCCTAACATTAGGTTGTACCAGCTTTCTGCAAATTTGAAATTTGTGGCTGAGTGGGTTAAAGATAGAGCTACAACTGTTTGGTTGGATATTAAATCAGCTCTGCCATAATGCAAGTTATATGATTTGTTATTTTTTAGGAAATTGAAGAGTGTTGGAAACTTCTGTACAAATCCTATAACAATCAGTGTGATTAAAGCATGGCAAATGGTACGCCAGCTTGAGGGTAGATCTATGTTAACTTCCACATTTACCCCAATAGTAAATAATCCTGATTTTGTACCAGGTTACCTGGACCCCATGGTTTTCAACAATAGTACAACAAAAATATTAAATCACTTGGTGACCTTTTTACAAATACTACACTTATGTCTTTTGAGCTGCTGCTTAACAATTATCAACTCACAAAATATGATTTCTTTTGCTTTCTACAGTTAAGACATTATATTACTCATAACACTACTCTTATGAGCATCCTGATATATCTGCTGTTGAAGAGATGCTGTTTCAACAACAGCGTAAGGTAACCTTGAGAGCGCTCTATCAGGTACTCAATGGCCTTTCGACAGCCAGTGCCAGGGGGTCAGGGGCATGTGGGAGAGGGAACTGTCTGACTATAGGTGACGAAACATGGAAGGAAATATGGTCTTATGCAAAAAAGATATCATTTTGTGTCTGGACAAAAGCAATATAGCTTAAAATTATCCATAGATTGCACAAATTCCCCCATCGCAGACATTGGTTCAACCCCTCCCGCTGCCCTCTGGACTTGTTATAGACTTCAGACATATTGGTTGAAATTCTATGTGAAATTAAGTGTATATTTTGTATTGATTTAGAAATGGATCCTATATCTCTACTCCTGGGTCTCCCAAGTAGACATATTATGGATTTAGCCAATAAGAGGACATATTTTTCGTTACAGTAAAAAGTAAAAGTCCTTCGATTAATGGATGGCGTAAAATAATATTTGAGCTGATTCCCCTGGAATATCTTATTAATATTTCACAAGATAATGTAGCTCTTCATTACTATTGGATGGATTGACATCCCCTTTACTTAACTTGTATTTGTTAACTCTGTGAACTTCCCTCCACCTCCTGTTTGTTTATGGTATTTATATCTTAGCATTAACTTGTTTTTTTCTGTGTTTTTGTTTTTCATTTATGTGTGTATTGTTGTGAGTTGGAAAATGTACTAAAAAATAATTTAAAAAATCCAACAAATGTTGGCTTTATAGACTATAAAAAAAGGGTGTAGTTGTGTGTTGAGAAAAAAAAGAAAAGGAGATCCTCATCGTAACCCAATGATTCTAGCTTAAGCTGCGTTCACGCCAAATGTGAATCAATGCCAGTCTTTGAGAAAAATATGGTCCTTCAAAAAGGCGACATGAGACAGTCCCATGTCCAGATAATACCCATTATTTAGCGCAAGTTTTCTCTGGCTTAGCATCTGTGCTGATTGTTTGACCCCTCTTGGACGAAATCTCTCCCTTTGCTTTCATATTTCTGCTGCCTCTGGTGAGGCTGCAGAGTGAGCATGTGGGACCAGAAGCCTGGCGAGTGGGATGTGTGTGATCTTCCTACCTGGAGAGATAAAGGAAGCGCAGAAGACCAAGAGTTTTCTTTGTGAAGTTTGGGGTGTTGATACCTGGACACAAAACTGCCTTTAAGAGTTCACTTTGGTTCAGTGTGAAAGTGAATGATTTTAGGGTTTTAGCACATACTACAGTGACACATGAAAACCACTGGTACTAATGAAAATACTTCCTTATTTGCATATTTCCCCAGTGGCTGGTAAAGGCAGTATATGGAACACCACCCTAAGCTTCTTTTTGACCTCTATACCACATTAAAATATTTCTGCAAACATCCACCTACTCTGTAAGACGTGTTAACTCACAACACACTGCTGATTCCAAGTGGAGAGTTATTTCATGGATGCATTAAAACCTAACCTGTGTAAATTAAATTAATACAAACTAGTAAAAGAACTGCTCTGGAGTGAATATCTACATCTGATTGAAATTTCTCTTCTAGTTCCTTCTCTGCTGCTGATTACTCTGTTATCCAGTGGAATTCTGCTGCTGCTTCTACTGGTTTTGATGGAGGTCTGTCTGGTCTGCAGGAGAAGACGAAAAGCCAAGTTGCCCATATCCCAAAGTGTGTGCTCACCGGGAAACACAAGCATTGCATAATAAACACATTTCTTAAAGAGAGATCATACAGATTTACATTTTCTTCTGGTTGTTTGTGTTTCAGTGGCCGTTGGAGAGGGGAGCGCTCCTAATGAATATGATGATAAAGAGGATGATGGGGAGGATGATGAGAATGTCAGATTTGTAGACATGACACAGAAACGTGGCCTGGACGAAAAGGAAGAGCAGAGTGAGAATTATGACAGACCAGTTGGTGATGATGACCATGATAGTGAGGAAGAGGGCCCTGATTCAAACTGTGTAAAAGCCAAGAAGATCTGCGTGACTGTAGAAGATAACGGAGAGGACGACAAAGAAACCAGTGATGAAAACATTGACTATATCGATGTAACCCCATCCTGTGAAGAAACTGTGAAAATGTATCAACACGAGGACATAAATCAGAACTGTTAGCTCTGGACACATCAGCATAAATATAAAGGACTGAACTTTCAACCATTCTCCAAAGTTTTGATCTAAATACTTAAATAACTTGTATTAACACAGTGTAACAGGGCATCAAACTGGTGTACTGTATACTCATATGTGTAGAGCTGGATGTGTTGTAGGGGCCAGAAACGCATGTTTCTAAAAAAAATTTTTAAAAAGTATCCCGGGATACTTAGCTTTTGTTTGTTTGTTTGTTTTGTTTTGTTTTGTTTTGTTTTGTTTTGTTTTGTTTTGTTTTGTTTTGTTTTGTTTTTTTGTTTTGTTTGTTTGTTTGTTTGTTTTTCAAGGAAAGCTACAAACACAATTCTGGACACACTCTGATGGACCTATAATGAATCAGAGCTACAGAACATATGAGGGATTTCTTTGTATAGTCCTTATCAGAATTATACACATGGAAAAAAAAGATTTCTCAAGCTTGTATTCATAGATTTTGTGTTTCTCACATTATTTGGAATTATTTGGAATTTGTGTTTACTTTAGTAAAAAATCTATCTACTTTCTATTTCCTTATTATTATTGTTAAGAAGGCTGTACTTGTGATTTCTATTTAGTTACATTTTATTATGTTGTTAACTCAGAAGGGACATTCTTTTTTGCAGCATACTCAGATCAGAACAAGCAAGATGAGTTTATTTAGACTGTGACCATCCAGAGAATCACAGGTCACTGCATTGTAAGTCTCCAGCTTTTTGACCTGAACTGATGACCATCATTCTGTTCAGTCTCACCCAGAGCTGCTCGCTTGTACTGAAGTGTTTTGGTTAAAGTCTTTGTTTCATTTCAACAGAATCATACATGTTTTCATTTATTAAAGTTATTTTTTCTTCTCTATATATATCTGTATATTACATATGGGTAATCAGTATTCTTTCTGCAGTAGACAGGTAGTCAGTGAGCTCTGAGTTTGGAGAATTTAAAATTAATCCT